>JAHZNE010006142.1:0-12430 GCA_027744055.1 Callyntrura sp. NNG-2020
ATACCACCTTAACTATCATCCTCGTCGTCGTCGTCGTCAGCAGCAGCAGCAGCATCCCCATCAATGCGTCAATGAACAGCTTGGTTTCTCTCTTGAGGAATTTCAGCCAAACTATTTTTTCTTCCATTGCGCATTCATGTGAACATTGAGTCAGTTAACTCACCCAATGTATGATGCATGCCTAAATATCAATATCAATGCAACCGCAGCTTCACGACGTCGTAGGAAGAGACAAGTTACATCCAAAAATGGAATAATATTATTTTATTGTTGTCGGCTTCACCAGTTCTCACACAAGTCAAACTTATTATTATTATTATTACTACTACATAATACGTAATGCGTAATGTTACTGTGGCCCTCTAACAGTATCCGTATATTGTTACGGGTGACTGGGGTGACGTATGTCCGCAACGAAAAAGAAATTCTAACGGTACAATAGAATAGAATCACACCTTTTGATCATTTTGATTTTTTTTATCGCGACACGAACCTCTCCTTGTCGACTATATCGAGTAGCACCTGCTTGTGGATGTCATTGATTTGATAACCGATTTTTTTTATTAAATTCACGACGAATAACTGCCTTTTTACTGCAGGTTCAAGTAGATGGCTGCGAACTATTTTATATACGACAGACAGCCAGACAATTTGTAATTTTTGTAGACAGCAGCATCTCCCTTCTTGTTTTTTACGTTTCCCATCGAAAACATTGAGTTTGGTCCTTGACTTATTGTTAGAGAAGGGCCAAGTTTGCAGGAATAAGTGTTTAAAACAGCTAACATGATGTGTTGCTATTTAAGAAAGCGCCAGCAGAGCATTCATTCTGCTAATCTGCTGCAGGTTTTACCTACGCTGCGTCTTGCGTTGCCCCATGTCACGATCGCCATGTTTTTCTCACACAGTGGCGCTGCTACTGCAGATTCTGTAGCTGCTAGCAGCACAGCACAACGCAACGTAGTGCCTATGTAGTTCAATGCGCAGAGTTCAATAAACAAATCGCATGCCATCCTCAAAAATTGTTTGTTTCAGGTAATCACAAGATCATTATAGGATCCGTAAAAACTGATCACATGCACGAAACATATAAATAGGTAATAGAAATAATAATAGTATTAACAGCAGATACAACGTAACAGACATGCAGGCATTTAAAATGTGAAGATGTTTACTTAATTTTTTTTACGATAACTGCATATTGGTAAATATTTCAACCCATCGACCAAGGTGTACTGCCTCTTGATTACTAATGTGTAAGTACACATAATACATTCTTTATAATAATATTTCTCTATTTTTGCGGTAAGGTCAAACATTTTTTTCCCGACGTGGTAATAGTCCCAACCTCATAGAGTACCATACTTGTGAATGTGTTGTTGTGAGCCTTTGTCTGCATACGTGGAAAATGGTTGCGCGCTTATGTTTAAAAAATCTAAGAGCAATTTAAGCCACGTTTACAAAATACCATTTAAATTTTCAATCACACAGTTCGTTTAAAATGGATATTGATGCGTGATTGTTTCTTCGCTGTTGTCTGTAAAAATCCCTACGCCAGTTTTGCTTCTGGTCGTCGTGTAACTAAAACCAAAATGAAACTTTGCCCCCTTCTCCCCTCTATTATTGCCAATAGCATTATCTTCCTATTTACGGAAAGGTCACGACAACGACGAACGAGTGACGGCGTTTTGTTTCCACTTAGCCTCAAATTTGTGTTTGTGATGAAATAATGAAGAATTCATCCATTTTCATAAAAATGCCAATCCGAACAAAAACTCATTGAACATTTTATAGTTATGGTAATGGAATGGAACCGCATGGAAAGAAAATGTTTTTTTTTTGTTTTTTTTAAAACAAAAATCATTTCTGTAAAAAGGAATATTGCTCTACATTATTTCCGTGGTGAAATGCGAGAGAAAATGTAATATACATCGTGTCCAATATTTAGATACACCCAAAACCCGTACAAACACTTATTTTGATGAGGTTGATGAAGTTTCGTAAAAATTATCGTCAGGAACAATACTACAAAACCGTTTTACGTTAATATACAACACTGTACGCTCTAGAAAAGTAAACAGAAAACCAATTGACTTCGGTTCGGTGGTATTCTAGCAAAACCCACTTATTTCTCCAAAATACTTTTTAAATATTTAAATAAATAGTCTACCAGGAGTAGTATGAGTATGACCAATATGACCATAACAGAGCAATATTGGAAAAAATATCTTCATCATCATCCGCCCTCATTGTTTCATGTCTGTTACCATTATTTTCGTTATCGGTAAAACGTTCAGTCCAATTAGACACAGAAAAAATATTATCGCTTGAAGAAACAAAAACAGCCTGAATAACACGTAGTTTATAGATAAAAATTACCTTTTTCTTCCTCTCGTTTATACTAGTTCAAAAGGGTATCGAAAGGAGAGAGAGAGATAAGAAAAAAAATGAGTCTGTAAATTTTATTAAGTACCATGAGTTGACTAAAAAAGCATTTTTTCGAAAAAATCAGTACCCTGGCTATCTCTCTCTCTCTGTCTTTCTCCTTTTTCCGCTACGTTTTGTTTACTACTACCGTGTAGAAAAATCCCATCGTTGTTGTTTCCATTTCGTATTTTCTTATTATTGATGATGAACTTATAATGGAGATTAGAAAATGATGATACTGCTAATGATGACGCAACGTTTTTAAAGATTCAGGAAGAAAATATTGTTCCTGGTCTTTGAAAAAAGCAGCTAAAAAGCACAGCAGCGCAACCGCGTGAGGAGGATGATAAGGCTGTAAAATTATATATTAACGATGTTACACACACTTTTTTGTCTTTTGTTGTCGATACGACATGCATCAAGTTGAAAATCCTTCATGATGACGCGAGTGATGGTCAGACAAAAACTGATTCTTTTAAATACACACACTCACACCGGTAAGAAAAGCCAGAGTCCGCTTGGTTCTCTCTGGTGTATTGTGTCGTCGCACGGTTTCATCTTAAAAACCGTCTTCCCTGCTGCACTGCAATGTGTGGTGAGATGTGGCGGTATGGTGGTGGTAGTGGTAGTAGATACAAGGTGGAAATTCGCCCACCTTCCAAGAACTTTGCGGAAAGGATCCCTCTTTCTTTCCGCGCAACGCACAGGAGCAACAAGAAGGAGAGAAAAAAAAGAACAACGATTTGTTTCATGTTTATGCCAAATCATGTTCAATCACATTTACATTTCGATACACACTGTGTGTGCAGGTTGAACTCCCGGATTTTCCCATATAACGTGTCTTGTCTAGACGTCCGAACAGAGGCGAGCATGCAACATAAAGAAAAAAGAAGAAAAGTGGATATTCGTGAATGGGATGGATCAAACGCCTCTCTAGTTAGTTAAACTCATGTTATTTTGAATTGCGCAACTTCACAAATAAATCTCTGAATGTTTTTCGTTTTGGTATAGCATAAAAAATACACGCACACTACACACACATACTATATTAAACACATCTAGCATAATACTACATCTTAAACAATGCATAACCTTTTACTGTTAAGGTGCTTTGTATTGTTACTCGTCCATTTCCCCCCGGATACAATGCCACTTTTGTCATGCAGTTGAGGTAGAGTCAAGTGGCAGTAAGAGTAGCGTTTTTACTTTTGAGACGAATTTATACAAGCAGCCGACAACTACCACGTTTTATTAGTACCTTCTGGTCATCACCGTCATCATCAGTGATAGAACCAGCAGTAGTATTTAAGTAGCATCGATATCACAATCTGTATCATCATCATTGTCATCTTCAGGTAGTATCTCGATGACTTAGCACTCTCCTCGAGAAAGAGAAAGAGAGAGAGCGAGAGAGCATAATATCACTAGAGTAGTCAGGATCGCTAGTGTGCACCCTGCAATAACTTTTTCGATTCTTTTATTATCTATTGATGAGAACAAGTAAAAACAGTACCAATAATAGAAACTCAACATTAATAAAAACAGCAAGAGATGCCTTTGTTCCACCTGCTCCCGCTACACAGAAAGTGAGTGAGCACTCGAACAATGATTTTTTTTTACTTTTTCAAATGTTTCATCAAAAACATAATGTCGGCATTTATCATCAACCTTCATCATCGTCCTCGTCCTGATCAGATCAGGAACAACAGTAGCTACACAAGTTAACAGAGGAGAGTACGGTGACGACAGCGATCGGGTGAAACAGAAGCAGTTTTTTGCTTCGTTTAATTTTTGCTCTGCTCTCCATGTGTCGTAAATCTTGAGCCACTGTTGATGAATATATGGATACATCATATATCCCTAGACAGGGGATGATTGACCACACCGATCAAGTTCATTTTGGATGATGACGACCTTCTATATATACGATGCATCATAAACGATTTTTTTGGACAACAGCCATTGCACAGTTGCTACTGTGCGCTGCTGCTGCGACTCATGTGAGAGCCCAGTTTAATTTTTTTCCTGATAAGAGCATATTATACAAATGTGGTACATGGGAGAGAGCGGCAACAACAAAGTCGTATACCAACAGGTACATAAAACTGGGTTTTCATTTCTAGAGCGCACTTCATTTCTAACATTTATATTACTATTTGTACGATTGTCTTTCCTGTAGAGAACGGGGGAAAAACTTTTTTCCTTGTGTATTTTCAAGCTGCTTTAGCGTTTTGGTGTGAAATGGACTTCATTTTTCTTGCGAGCTTGACAAGGGTGTAGGTGTTAATTGCGAAAAATTGTGTAGCTCGTTATGCGCAAGCCAAAAGCGGTTAACACTTTGCTTTGAAAAATAAGCTGCCATTTGAAAAGGTTGCTTAATGATAATTTTTACGGCATTTTTAGGTTCTTTCAAGTGCTGCTAGAATATGATGAAGATGGTGGTGTGGTGGCAAGTAACAAGGCATTTTAGTGCTTTGCACGTTCAGTCTATTAACTTTACTTCATCCTCATCATCATCATCATATGTTATTTTGTATGCGCTTGCGGTGTTCATTTTTCTACAAAGTAATATATTACACCGTTTTTTTAGGCAAGTCACCTCGTTTCAAACCGTGCAATTAGCTATTTGCTCATCGTTAAAGTAGGTATCAGACGCTTTGAGCTAATATTTGCTACAAGATCTGCATTAACCATTCTCTTTATCATCCTCGTGTAGGAAATAGTGCTGCAGCCACACGGTCATTCCATTCCTAATTTTCTTACAAAATACAAACTTACGTGTCCAACGTTCCTATCAACCTGTGTCAATACAGTTTTCCAGATCTGTACATTGCTAAAACATCCAAATTGCGCTGGTGTCGTTCATTTTTTATCTCAAATTGTTATCTTTCAGTTCCCAAACTGAAATATGTCAAAATAGATGCATATCAAAATTCATCTCTCGTTCAACGTTTTTTTTTCTCTCTCGCTCTCAGCCCATTTCACAATCAGTAGTTGAGAGCTGATTTTACCCCTTTCCATAATATAAGCTCCACTCTAGTTTATCATTTTACTTTATTTTTTACACTTTTCATTTTCCACGTTTCCTTTTACGTCGCTCACCCATCATCATGAACATTGTCCTTCTCTCCTCCGTTGCGCTGTATCCTTTCAAACCTTCCTGTTCATTTACCATTGTACCTCTGTTCGTAATAACGATAATAATAGTACAAGTGCGAAATCAATGGGATAACGCCTTTTTTGACTTTACACAAATTTGTTCCCGTCTTGCCTGTGTGTGCATGGACCACCATCATCTGAGCGGTTAGCATCATCCTTCCGTTTGACCACCACCACCACCCATTCTTCTTTTTCATTTACATTACTGCTCACAGTAAAAAAACACATTGCCTACCTGTTGTTACTGTTGTTGTTGTTAAAGCTGTTGCAATTGTTCTCTGCGACATAGAAAAATCACTCTTTTACACAATCTCTCACTACCAAAGCCATAGCACCACCACCACCACCACCACCACATCAACCAGAGAGTAGCACCCTGGGCGTATGGATTCTTTCTCTCTTGGTTGTTCTCTCTCTCTCTCTCCTCTATGTGGTCCAGATTCATTGTACCAATTCAAGTACATTCCCATACAAAAATGTATTACGCTCTTTCGTGCCGATGAACGGAATGAAGCTCTCTTTTTACCGAGCGTTTACAAGAAAAAGCAGAGTCATTTGAGCTAGCGATGAGATGATGATGCAAAATGTACATTTATTTTGATGCCTGTGAAGAAGAGCAATATATCAAAAGATCGATTTACTCGATTTTTTTCTTCTTTCTCTCTCTCTCTCTCTCTCACACATCTTTCTGCCCTTTACGATCATGCAATTTTCACTCGGCCGTCACAACAAAACTGTTCATCGCCTTCAATATATTTTTTTTGTTTGAGCCAGCAATGCAGCGAGAGATAGATGGAGAGATAGATAGTGAGGATGTTGTGATGGTGATGATGATGATGATAAGGTTTCATGATAGCGATGGTCATTCAGGGAGAGAAATGAGAGAGTACTCGTTTATATTGTTGGCTGGCGATATACGTAGTAATAGTTTTAGCATTAGGGTAGCATCAATCCGTAAGTTCAGACAGCTCTCGGGAAAAATAAAACTGTTGGAGTTTTTTCGGGGGTACTTAAGAAAGAATAGAATAATATTTTGTTATCTTGCCCGGTTGGCTAGCTGGA
The DNA here is from genome assembly GCA_027744055.1 of Callyntrura sp. NNG-2020. NCBI lineage: Eukaryota > Metazoa > Arthropoda > Collembola > Entomobryomorpha > Paronellidae > Callyntrura > Callyntrura sp. NNG-2020. The sequence goes on from JAHZNE010006142.1 coordinate 6,646, forward strand.
GAGAGAGAGAGACTCATCATAATATCGTACATTTGTTCACCACGTCAAAGTCGTCGTGTTTTATGCATCTGTTGTGTATTTGTTCTCTCTGCCTGCGCGTCACAAAAATTTATTATATAGCCATTATACACGCACTTGTTCATCATTTCGGCATAGGGAGAGAGAGAGAGAGAGAGGGTTGCTGCAGAGTTATACATATTATGTTAGTAAAGTTATTGTTGTTGTAGTCACATTGTCCTACAGTTGGTTGGTAGTAGCAGCAGCAGCGAAGAGGATGATGATATGGTGAGAAAGGGTTTTTTTTCCTCTGTTTCCCCACTATACCCACACACACGTAACATACTTCTTCTGCTCTCCCTTTTTTTCTGCGTGATGTCCAGAGAGAAGAGGGCTTTTGTGTTGTTGATGGCTTTTGAACGACACTCACAGTGAAAGGTAAAGTTTTTGTTTGACCATTAATCTTACCAAGTTTGAGTGAAGTGTTTCGGAAAAGTCAAGTCAAGCCAGGGTCATGTTGGTTTGTTGCTGGCGCAGCATTCTCGCTTCTCCCTTGTTTGAGCTCCCACAAACCATGCCATTTTTACAGCGCACTGTACTATGACCAGCATAAAAACCATCCTGTTTCAATATGAACCGACTACCTTACAATGTCGATATAATGATCCATGTCTCTCTGTGAATTTACTGTCTTTCGCTATCATCACAGCAGTTCTACACCACCACCACATCAAATAACAGAGAGATGAAGAATTATTCTTCCTTGGCAACGCTGCTGTCGAACCACCACCACAACAACAACCAGAACAGCTATCACCAACGCTAATAATAATCAATAATCATATTAATACCCTCTCTTTGGAGGATGGCTGTAATTGTGAAACAAATCATGAGCGTGTGTAAATAAAAAATGATTTCTTGACTGCCTACCATTTTCATTTTACAGCCCACATTTGTCAGACTCAGAATAAAGTGTGTGCATATCGCTTATGTACATCACGATGATAGTAGTAATCATGAAGCAGGCTACATAATATGATAATTTGAAGCCACAGTGCATCCAACTCTCTCCAGGTATCCATCACTTTTTTCCTCCATCCATACTCCAGGCTTGTGGTGACTGGCTCTTCTCCTTTCTATATGCAGATGCCTTTACACGCTCAAGGAACAATTTCTTTCTCAACGCCAAGAGTACCATTCTTTTTCGCTGGTTTGACATTCTCCAGTCAGGCAGTCACTGAGGGCAAGAGCGTGTGAGTGAGAGAAAAGTAAAAGGTCTAAAGGACATTGTACTCTGCAGCAACCTTTCATATTTTGATTCCTCTACCAATATTATTCCCATCATCATCATCATCATCATCATCGTCACTAGTGATCCTGATCCCCGTCACCAGCTGAATTTCTAATAGGATTGTGCTGTGTATTTGCTCACAATTTTGGTATTGGAATCAGAAACGGATACGACGACTGACTGGGTATTATTTACTATTATTGATACTTTTCTCTCTACATGCCTGTTACGTTACAATAGAAAAGTGATTATTTGACAGGCCCAGTGAAGAGCTTAGTAGTACAATATTGCTCGCTTCCACACAGCGGCGGCATAGTGACAGCAGGAAAGCAAACTCTTATTACATGTACTCCTCCGTCTCTCTCTCTCTCTCTCTCTCGCTCTCATGTCCATCCATCCATCCTTGTACAAATATTTTGAATACGTATCACTCGCAGACAGCCATTCTCAGTATTCATTCACCTGTAAATATTTAAGAAATTCTGTAAACATAGCGCACTTTCGGTGCGCATTCACTGTAGACAGTGTGTGCACCTTGAATTTTTATTGTCAGATAAAATGAGAATTTTACATGAACCAACTTGATTGGAATATTCCTTGCCAGAATATTTTACGCACAACGTGTGTGAATTGAATAGCGATTTTTTCTGAAGCGGGAAAGGGCATACGAGACAAACAACCACACGAGAGACATGATGCAGTTAGCGAAACTTTTTTTTACTGGCAACTTCGTCATTGTCATTATCCTCCTCGTCATTATATCATCGTAATATGATGAAAGAAACCACATTAATTTAAGCATTAGCAACACGTAGACTTCATTCTTTGAACACATGTGTGTGTGTGTGTACGTGTAGCCAATTCTGTGTGGAATGAGCTGTGACAGAATGGGCGAACTATAAAAAAGACCTTCCCTCTCTCTCTCTCTCGCTCCCTGTGCCTGCGCGCCTGGCCTGCACTGAATTTTACGCTGTTCTAGCTGCACAAGAAATACCTGCTATTTTCCACCAAAGTAATAAAAAAGGCAGCAGCGAGAGAAACATCAACAGAGGGAGCGTAAAATTCCTTTTTTTAAAAACATTATGACCGTGGAAATTCGTGGCAAATTTTTATCTGTCCGTATACATACATAGATTCATATAAATACTCTGTGAGATGGAGAAGGGAAAGGAAAAGGGAGTCAGGGAGAGAGAGAGAGAGAATGGGATCTCTGTTGAAAAACGCTACGTGCATGCGAGACAGTAATAAATGAAGTATATTATTGTCCGACCAACCTTTATAACTGAATCTTTTGAGCTGCTTGATGTTTTAAAAAAAGAAGAAAAAATTGTATCCATCTTCGGCATCGCATGACGTATTATGTAATAATAAGATTACTTTGTGCACACAGTCCACCATCAGTTCATAAATAGTAGGTGGTAGCGTGTATATATGCGCTCTTTGTCTCTCGTTTGCTATTTTCTGATGATGATTATGCGATGGTCGTCAGGAAGATGTTAAGTGTTTTTGGTGATGGGCCTTGCTTTACTGCCAACTTTTTTTTTAGCGTGGTTCATAAAGTGAGCACATCAAAAAATCGGCATGACAGATAAAACGCAAAACCTTTAGCACTACGAGAAACATTAAAAAATTTAATGGATTTTCCTCTGCGAAACAAGGAGAGTCTTTATGGTTCGTCATTCTTAGCATCATCCGCAACAAGCAGCACAGCACAGCAGTACTGCCAATTTATATATAAATTTTAATGACGGCGTTCTAAGAAAGCAACAAACTTAAATTCATTTTGAAGATGCCGAGACTGCTAACGAGAATTATTACTGCTCAGGGAAAGACAAAACGGGAAAGAGAGAGAGAGAGAGAGAGAGAGAGAGACGGAGCAGACAGATACGATACCTTGGGTAAGGTCAGTAGAAAAAGAAAGTGGAACTTGGCCTGCTTGTGTCTTTACGACACACTCGAAACCTATAAATCAAATTTGTAACACTTGTAGTAATAATAATGTTTTCGAACCCGAAACAAATTTCGGGGCAATGTGCACCATACACTGGTTTCCTTGCCCGCGTACAGCATAACAACCAGGAGGGCTCGCCATACCTATGAACACACACACACACACACTGCCCAGTGCCAAAACAATGAATACCTCCGGAAGGAAATGTGGAAGGAAGGAACTACGAATAAAAATTAACATTATTAATCTTCCTTTGGTAGCCGTGTAGAAAGCCCGACTTTATGGTCACCAACAACAAAAAACTCGCCCAGTATGCATCAATGACACAGGAAGGAAGAAACGTCTGTCCGGACTTTTCTCTCTTGTGTGAAATATTTATGTACAAAAGCCTTCTAAAGCCGGGCATTTATATGTGCCCATGATATTTTATTAGGAGACACATTACCGATATCAAAGTACTTTTGTACTCCCGGTTGCAGTACAAAATGACTATTGACTGTCTGTGTGTGTGTGTGGCGAAGACACACTTGCACATTTTATTGTTAGTAGTTAAGGTCAATTTTCGAGATCAATGATCTGGAAAAACCACGCGACTGTCTGTGCATGACGGTTTTTTGCTCTCCTTTGCCCCGTCTCCGTCGTCCCATATGTACGCTCCAGCTTCCCTGTGCACACAGCCAGTTTCATTCAGAGACTAAAATGTCTGCAGTGCTTTCTTCACCATAAATTCGTATAAAAATCCGGCTGTTCGCTCAAATAACAGAATACACCACAGGACGACCCCTCTCCGTTTATATTTATGTATTTAAACGCCTAATTGTAATGCTAAGTGTCATTCTTCCCCAAGTAATCATGGAAGTATCACATCCCGCGTCTCAACAAGTAATAGCAGTGGTATCATTAGCCAATGATGTAATTTTCCGAGTCAGTGAGTGAGCTTGCATTTTTTTGCTTTTAAAAAAGTCTGAAAATTGCCAAATATTACTCCCGGTCGGGAAAGAGAGACTTTGTGTGTGCGTGCGTTTGTAACAGGGCATAAGACACGACTGGACTAGGATAACCTTTTTTTGGCTCGGTTTCTAATATGTCGCACAGTGTAAAGAAAGGTACCTACAAAAATATGAAATGCGTTTGGTGCAATGTTGGTGCATCCAACTGCTGAACAAACAAGCACGAAAGAGGAATCAAGGAAAGTGATATGCGTTTCGTAGATAGTGTAGACACTGCACTGCACACATAATTTCAAAGCAATGCTGCTGCTGCTGCTGCCACGTCGAATTCCCGTTGTTATGGATGTAGCAGTTATGTTGTGTCTATATGTGTGTGTGTCTGTGTGATTACAAAAAAAGTACAAAATGGTGAGTCAGTGAAACTTTCATGAATTTTATATGAGTTCCCCTGGAGTTAAAAAGATGATTTTTTTTTCTTCCTCTCCTCCATGCAAGCATGTCAAACATCAACACAGCAGAGAAAAAAAAACTTTCTCATTTACAATCTAGTTTACTCTCTACAAAAAAAAGCGTATAAGTTGGCGTTATGGCGTTCTACTTGTGCGTTTGATGGGAAAATTGGGAATTGTATTTTTATGTCCTTTGTGAGCCGTACAAAAAGCTGATGTGATGATTGTGTATGATGCGAATTACAAATGTGGTCTGATATTAGACCGTGGTGACTCGCTCTCTCTCTCTCTCTCGCGGTGGTTGTGTAAGTATAATGAAAAGTGAATCTTGCACCGTTTTGCCGCGGAACAAAGGTCCACCCGAATAAAACTGCCTTGCAGAGAGTCACTTCATTTAGTTGTTAGATAGAAGGCAAACTAGGATGTTCTATAGCGTGACTGTGACCACGTCAAGGAATCCTGTGTCTCCTCAAAGATTCTCCATTTCATTATGAATTTCATCCCTGATTTACATACATTGAATGGGTAATGAGCACAATGAAAATAAACTCGTAAAATGATAATGTCGATGTCTGAGGAAGGATGCGCGCACACCGTGCACTTGCACACCTTTAAACGACAACCAAAGAGGATACGCCACGCCAAAAAGCTAAATGGGTTTTTATTAACTGGGAAAACGTTTCTACTTGAGAGAGAGAGAGAGAGAGATTACGAACCAAGACAACCGCATAATAATATCAGGAGAGCAAACAGGTGAATCGCCTTTCTTTCTTCCTCCCTTTTCAAAATCATCTTCATGATCACCATCGAAAATTACATCATAAATAAATAAAAGCGAAAGAGGCAGAGAGTGAGTAGTCCTCCTCGCACACAGGTAAAATATGTGCATTTAAAATAGGTTCATTACTTTTTATGAGTGCCTCAAAAGAAAACAGTTTGATTTTATGCGAAGCTATTAAACCATAAAAAGATGTTTATTATTACTTTTTATACACATATTATTACTACACATGCATACAGTAATTTTTTCCATTATGCACTCATTTGTGTAGTTGTTGCAGGGTATAGATTGTTTATTGCAAATTTCTTAAAATGTTTTACGCATAAAAATCAATTTCTCACACTCCCTCTCTCTCTCTCTCTCTCT
>JAHZNE010006143.1:0-31127 GCA_027744055.1 Callyntrura sp. NNG-2020
TTGAGAGACGTCCTATTTCCAACATACATCATAAATGTGATTTGCTCAAGTTCAGTTACTATCTTCCGGATGTGCGCTTCAAGGACAAAGTAAAGTTTTGTCCCCCCTCAGCATCGTTTCATAGCAGCGCGCCATTAGATTTTCCAATTTTACAGGTAAATCTGGTTTTAATCAGGCATAACATTAAATATATGTGGCCAGCGCCTTCCCAGCTGGGGAGATTGATAGTATTTGAGTGACAAACGTTGTGCAGGTATACCAGCAATCTATCAAAGAAGCATGCATGTTCAGCTAATTTATACTTGGGCATAACAGAAGTCCCAATGAAGCGAAATAGCAGGAAAAATGAATTTTGCACATGCTTTACAAATCGTGCTGTACGTGAATTACAATGACTTTTCTGACTTATTAATAATATGTTTCCTATAGTATTTTGATCGTAGTATTCAATGATATTTAATACTTTTGCACAAAGTACCTCCATCGTGCTGCCATCTTAAGAGTAAGTTTGTAGCCCGAATTTCCACGAAAACTTTATTGAATCGCAAATTGTCTGCTCATTTCCATATCTATTTGAATGTTTAAGGTGAGCATTGAAATTAGGAAACCAGTAGTTACAATCAATTTAAGTTGCCTTATACGCTCACAAAAAATCTTGATATACTACAACATTATATGTTATTATTATGCCCATTATTTGAATTGTAGTACGTTTAAAAATTGCTAATTTTACTAGAATTATTTCAGTTCGGTTTTATGTTTTTGCTCAATTTAATACTTTCAAGGTTTGGTTGATGTATAAATACTTCATTTTTTTCTTGAAAATAACGGTTAATTTGAGGTGAAGTCTCTTATTGATTTTACGCTGTCCGTTGGTCCGTCAGTCCGTCCAAGCAATATTTGGAGAACGAATGAAAAATTTGCAAATTCAGTTTTTGGGAAGAAGTTCTTTGTCACTCTTGCATTAGAACTTCCCATTTTGGAGTCAAATGCAAGAGGTCAAAATCGCATTCAAAATATAAGAGTCGTTGATCAAATATGATGGAATGATACGTATGGTCATACTAATCACAAATACAGTGTTTTTGTCTTAATTTTTGTCCTGATGAAGATTAGAGATTCTATTCGAAAGCTTGACAATAAAAATTTTCCTTTCAATTTTTTTCCACCAAACAATCCCGTGTTATCTTTCATTGAGTTTAGAGTTCAGTGTCTATATATCAGACGGCTGATAAGCTAGGGTATATCAAAATAAAAATTGGTTAAATGGCTTTCTAAAGCTTTCGTGAGAAATCAGGCAACAAATTTGGAAACGGGCTTACACTTCAAAAAACCTATCCTGAGTAACAATGCAAGGTATCCTGGTTGCCGCCGGCAACTTATGATTTGTATTCGATTTCCAAAATGCACACAATGAAGTTTTGTTTCCCAACATAATTTCATGGCTGCCATGACAGATCTCTAGCTCCATCGGTTTTGGTTGCTACAAGTCACCGGTTCTGAAAAAGTTGAATGCACGTCCACAAAATACACATTAAAATGGATATTCACGCAAACGTATCACTTCCATTTCATCCAGTGAGAGCGTATTTGCAATTCAGTGTAAGAAGTGACTCCATAATAATAAGTCAGGTTAATGCATTCTCAGAAAGCCAACACCCAACTATCTTTTATACTATGTAGTTAGTGTGTCTATCCAGTAGTAAAAAACTACGGTTCCGTCTTCGCTCAAAAAGCAAAATTAAAAACATCATTTTAATGAGTTAATTCCTTGAGTGTCCGCCTTAGAACAGTTGTACAAATACATATTTGATAGATTCGATTCAATAATTGTATTTGCTACCTTATTAAACAACATAACGGATTTCGAAATAAAATGTGTTTTTTATCTTATTAAATATAGTAGTTAGTCTTCGTTTATACTGTAATTTACAATAGATATTTTGAAACTGCTTTTTAAAATTCGCCTACCTACATATTTAGGTAATATTTTACTCGTAAAAACTAGTGTTCGAAATTCGATAAATAATTTTGAAGTTTAACCGCAATTCAAGCAAATGTTTTAATTTTTAGTCTGTAGTTTTTTAGTAGCATTAAAAATAATTCAAAATAAGCGTTTAATTAACCTTCTTTCACCGATATTTTTACTTGATGGTTTCTACTAAACAAAAGTATTATACAACTTTTTTTACCCAAATTGGCTTTCCTGTCAATTTCTAATTTTCAAAGTTTCAAGATATTCAGAAAGAAATTAAATTGGGGTTACACAATTGTAAGATATGACATTTAACTGTAATTTCTACAACTATTAACAAAATTTTGTATGTTTAAAACTACTGGATTAAAGCAGAAGTCGTAATGATATTGTATGCCAATCAACGTCAATTATGATAATTTTGAATATGTATTAATAATTGCCTGCGATTACAAAAGTTTAATTTCGACATTTCAATGTAATTTCCACAAACTAAACTGCCACGAGCACTAGAATCATTACGACATCCTCTTCCGTCATTCAAATCTCATACATCCCAACCATTCCACACGTACAAAATAGTACAAGCATTTTCCAATGACGCCGTTCTCCACAACATTCTGGGGTAACAACCTCCACCAAACGCTGAACGACTGGGAACCTTTCCAGTACCCTGTTCGTTGGCTGCCTGCCCAGAAGAGGTGGCATCTGAACACCCACAGACTACCCTTCAGAACCGGGATGTTTATAACTGTTCAAATAATAGCGATTATTTTCTTCTTGGTCACACTTACCATGTTGTATCAGTACATGGGAAAGATGTTTCAAATAGAGCACATGTTTGTAAACGTTGTTTGGATAACGATTTTATCTACGTCGGTAGCAATGCAAATATGTGTGACCCTTGGATTGCCCCTCATTGTTCAGTGCTCCAACTGGAGCATTGATATGGAGACGAAATGGTTACAATATGGCAAAATGTCAATAAGTAACCGAGGTATACACCAAGTTAATAATAGCGCTCCGTCGGATTCACAAACGAAAAACGTTAAACTGCTTATCACATTGTTTTGTGTGTCCACGACCTGTTCTAGCAACTCAGCAGGGGTGATTTCAGTTCTGCTTGATTGGGATCCGGTTTATGTCTTTATAATTTTGCTGGATCATTCGCTGAAACCGTCCTCGATTCCGGCAGAGTTCACTTCTCTTTCCATCTCAATAAGAATCATGCATTTAATCGCTGTCTGGACTCATCATCCCATTGGTACCTTTATCCGTAGCGTTGTCCAGCTGCTTGTCGTGCAACTACCTATTGTCACCATTCGTACTTTGTTTGTCCTCGGGTTCACAACTTTTGCTTCATACATTAATTTGAACCAAATCTTGCTTCACCGACGGGCTACTGCCGCTGCATTGGCCCTGTATCAACAGCTGAACCTGCACCTGAAAAAACTGGATCAGTTCCTCAAAATAGGGTTTGCTAGTTGTCTAGCGGTCGGATCCTTAGTCACTGAAGTAGGGGTAATCAGCACTTATCTTGGCTTGTATCTCCGTAGCCCTATCCTTGTTTTTATAGGCATTTGCGATGTCGTTATTTGCATCTGTTGTCTCTATGTCGTCATCAGCTTTTGCTGCGCAGTGAATAACGTCTCCCAAAATACTTTACGTCGATGGAAAGAAGAAATAGGTCTTCGTAGGGATAGAGCCGTCATGGTGCGAGCAATAAAGGGATACACACCAATTGCCGTTCCAATTGGGAGCGTGGGCGTTATAAATGACGAGCTGAAGGTGAACTTCTTTGATTCACTGTTGGGAAACACGGTCAATGTCATTATGACTATGCATGAGTTTTTAGTGTAAGTTGTCTGCTTTGACAATTTGAAATTTCTTAGCTACCTTCAAAGTTGCAGACCGGGATAAAGTTAATCAGACTGAACAAGAAAAGCCCAAGTCTATAAAATGCTCTCAAAATTGTTGAACCATCTTAATGTGCCGACACGATAGAATCTCTGGCAACACCGCAGAAAGTAGGAAGCATTTAGTTAGTTATATTACCAAGAATATAGCTTTAATAAAATAATCACTTTTTGTGGTATTTCCAAAACTTGTAGTTACTTTTGATGCACCTACAATTAGTAAATACTTTAACGTCTATGTAAATTATATTTAATAAACAAATGTACATAAATTTTAGTGTAGAATTAGATGGAATACATTTTTAGCCTGATTGATTTTTTTAATTTTAATTTTAGTCTAGCACATTTTAAAATTTGAGAAGGGTCTGAATATCCCCACCCGGCACTATGTGTTATAAGAAAGTTATAAGAAGCAATAAATAAGATATATTGGTGAGGATGTAGTTTAAATAAAATAATAAATTGTTGACCTACTTGCCAACACTGTAATTCTTTTGGATTCACTTGCTAAATTCCTTTATGTTTTTGCACTTGTCTGGTAAGTTACAGTGTATCATTCTTAAGAATAGGTGTTGATTATTATAAGTAGTCAGAGAAATATATTTGTGAAAAGCATGCTATTAGGGCACTTAGTTACCTTTGAGAATTTATGACCCGTAATTTCGTAATTACTGTAGTTGATTTAATTACACTTTAATAAGAACAAAAAAAAACAATTTAAAAACAACTACAGTTATACATTTAATTTAGTATCTTAATTAGCTAAGATAACTGCATCAAACTTTTGTATTTCTTTAAAATTTGGCCCCCATAATCTAAGATGCTAAAACATTTTATTATGTAACTTAATCAAATGTCATGTCAAAGTAACTTTCAATAAATCGTTAAACCCATAATTGTAGTTTTAAATAAATTTGAATATAAATGAAGCTACTTTGTAATATAAACGATATTTTAATAATTGTATTGGTATAAATATTATTTTGTATTAATAATAAAAACAATAGTACAATTGCATCATATTAAAAATAACAGGCTTAAAATAATCCTTTTTATTTATGATGGACAGGAACAATTAGTAATGTATGCCACGATAGTATAATGACAACATATTAAAAATAACCAAATTAGCAAACATATTTTAAAAAGTTACACACACTTTGTATTTTATCCAAAAATGAAGCAACCTCAAGGGATTTTCAATTTGACATGCCTAATAACACACGCATTGTGTTCTACAAATGTATCGTCGTGTTTACCCCTGTTTTACCTGTTGCTTATGAATACCCCGCATTGCAAGAGTAGACGAAAGTACACTATACTGTAGCCCAAGCCCTTCGTGTAATGGGTTGATTCCTTCGGTTTTTTTCAGCAAAGCCCTAAAGGACGTTACCATGCAATCCTATCTACCGCAATCCCTAGTGGTTCTCCATTAAAATGTCCTGAGCGTTGGTCGCCAAACTAGCAAAAGTTGCATCTACACATCCACTAATTGCTCTACAGAATCGTGGCGTTCGTTGCAAAGGAACTTGTGGGATCGTTTTTTCTCTTGGGCACTTTCTGCTTCTCATATGTTCCACTACAAGAAATTTGATCTTCTGGAAATAAACCATTCTTCTACAATCGAATATAGCTGCAATTTTAAGCATGATACGGCATTGCAATTTAAAATGTTTCGTTAGCTCGTCGGCTCAAAAATTTTGCAAAACCATACATGTTTTTAAGCATATTTTTTAAATACGGGCTTCACCTAATTACGACGATTATTTAATTTTTGTTGGCACAAATTTGTTGTATGATCAATTTCCATCAAGCACTTAAGCGTGTTCACAATCGTCCAAAAAAATTTAAATTGGTTTAACGAATTATAATATATGGCACTTAAATGTAATTTCTGGAACTCTAACAAAACATAGGAAATCCGCAACTACAAGCTTAAAGCAAAAAACTGGTATGATATTACGAACCCATCGTAAATTTAAACCATTGAGTTGTACGTACAAATAATGTTTTAGAAGGGAATCGTTGCAGATGAGAATTCAACATTAACATCCAACTAGAACAAATCAACAGAATTTTATGCAAACCGTTGTCAATACCTGGAATATAGTGCTACATTGAATTGCATATTCTTTAGCCAAAAGTATAACTGCGATCTGTAAATGCTTCATATTTTCTAGAAACTTAACTTTTGAGGAAAAACATACCATAATGCGGTTGCCGCCCGTAACTTCTAATTTTGTATCAGAGTTTTTTAAAATGCATATAATGAGGTGATTTTTCCTAACATATTTTCATAGCTGCCTTAACCGACCTATAGCTCTATGAGTTTTGGTTGCTGCAAGTAAACACCTGACACCTGTTCTGAATAAGTTAAATCTACGTTCACTAAATACACATTAGGGTTTGATATTCACACAAACGTATCACTTCCATTTCATCCAGTGAGAGCATATAAGAGCGTAAGTCAAGTTAATGTGTTCTCATAAAGCCAGCACCGAACTACCTTCTATACGGTGTAGCTAGTGTGTCTACCTAACAGTAAAAAACAGCAAGCTAAACCGGTCAACCAGAACTATAAACACTAGAAAAGCGGTTACGTCTTTGCCTTAAAGCAACATCAAAAACATGAATTTAATGAATTAATTCTTCGGGTTTCCAGCTTAGAATAGCTGATCAAAAATTACAATTTGAATTTACTTAACGTTACCTAAAAGAGACGTTGATGCACGCCCACTTTTGAGATATTTTGGAAGTCGGAAACCTTACGTTGTTTGTACAGCCAATGGGCTTTCCAGAGACATATAACACATAGCTATATGTATAGTACTTAAGGGGTAATTGGCACCTCCAAACCTTAGAAATATACATATAGATTCTTACAACTATTAACAAAATGTGGGAAGTTTGCAACTACCCGTGTAAAGCACAAAATCCGTTGTGATAATATTAGTCGCTAGTAATTCTGAATAACTGAATTTATTAGAAAGGAACAATTTCGAATGATAGTTAAACGCATACATAGAAATAAAAACAAACTACCAGAGGATTAAGCAAACCGTTGCCAAAATCTGCAGCATTGTGCTACATTGCACATATTTAACACTTTTATATCAGCTCTCATCACTAACAGCCTCAGCAGTTCCCGGGTCAACATAATTAAGTTCATTTATATTTTTAAAGTAATTTCGTATCCGTACATATCATTTATCGGAGACTTTCGGCAATTACAACAATTTAAATTTCAACGATTTAATGTAATTTCTACAAAATAAACTGCCGAGAACACTACAATCATTACCCATCCAATTCCCTAATTCAGTTCTCATATACCTAACTATTGCATACATGCACTACAAAACTGCGCAAGGTTTTTTCAGGATGCCGTTCTCCACAACATTCGGTGGTAACAATCTTCATCAAAAGCTGAACGACTGGGAACCATTCCAATATCCAGTTCGATGGCTGCCTGTCCAAAAAAGATGGCATCTAAATACCCACAAACTTCCCTTGAGAACAGGGATATTTATAACCGCTCAACTTATAGCGATGACGTTCTTCATAGTCACTCTAACCATGTTGTATCTCTACCGCGGAAAGATGTTTCAAATAGAGCACATGTTTGTGAATATGGTTTGGATAACGGTTATAGCTTCTTCAGTAGCAATGCAACTATGCGTGACCCTTGGATTGCCGCTCATTGTCCAGTGTTCCAACTGGTGCATTGATATGGAGACGAAATGGTTGCAAAATAATAAAATGTCCGCAAGTCAACAAGCTATACAGCAAATTAGTAACCGAACTACGCCGGAAGCACAAAAAAAGAATCTGGAGCTGCTTATCACATTATTTTGTGTGTCCATTACCGTTTCCAGTAACGCAGCAATGCTGATTGTAGTTCTGCTTGATTGGGATCCACTGTATGTCTTTATAAGTTTGCTGGATCATTCGCTCAATGCGTCGTTGATTCCGGAAGAGGTCCCTTTTCCAGTCTACACCTTGAGAATCATTCATTTAATTACAGTCTCGACTCGTCATCCCATCGGTGTCTTCATACGATGCAGTTTCCAGTTCTTCGTCTTGCAACTACCTCTCGTCACGGTCCGTACTCTGTTTGTCCTCGGATTCACAACATTCGCATCATACATTAATTTGAACAAAATCCTGCTTCACCGACGGGCTACTACTACTGCATTGGCCTTGTATCAACAGCTGAACATGCATCTAAAACGACTGGATCAGTTCCTCAAAATAGGGTTTGCTAGTTGCCTAACGGTGGGATCCTTAGTCACTGAAGTAGGCGTAATCAGCACTTATCTTGGATTGCATCTCCATAACCGTACCCTTGTACTGATAGGCGTTTGCAATGTCATTCTTAGTACCTCATGTCTCTACATCGTCATCAGCTTTTGCTGCTCAGTGAATAACATCTCGCAAAATACCTTACGACAATGGAAGGAAGAAATAGGTCTTCGTCGGAATGGAGCTGTCATGGTGCGGGCAGTAAAGGCTTACACCCCGATTGCCGTTCCAATTGGGAGCGTAGGCATTGTAAACGACGAGCTGAAGGTAAACTTCTTTGATTCACTGTTGGGAAACACGGTCAATGTCATTATGACTATGCAGGAATTATTGATGTAAGTAGCCAACTTCAACAAATTGACAAATTTCAGCTACCTTCGTTGATGCAGATTGAGATGATGTAAATCAAGGCTAACACATTTCAAAATTTGAAAAGGGTCTGAATATACGCACACGGTAGAATCTGAGGAGCCAAGGCAAAAGTTGTAAGAAGCTTTAAATAATATATATTGATGAGGATGTCATTTAAATAAAACATTCAATTTTTGCCCTACCTTGCTAAATTGTAATTGCTTTTGATGCACTTTTTAAACACCTAAATGTCAATGCACTTATGTTCTTATGCTTGTGTGCAACTTAAGTGTCACAATGTTATGATAATAATGGGGTGTATTCATTGTGGGAATTATATTTGAAGAGTGATCAATTTTAGTGTAATGAATTACTTTTAAACCTTTTAAAATTTATGACGCACCACAAAATTTATTAATTATAGTAGGTGATTTAATTACGATATAGTGAATGCAAAAAAACAATTTAAAAACCTACGTTGAAACATTGAACTTAATTTCATTATTTGGCAAAATAATGCCATCATAGTTTTGCTTTAAATTTAGTGAAAGGTTCCAGCACATTACATTTTAATAAATCGTTCTATCCATAATTGCAGTTTTTATTAATTGTTAAAAATATTTATTAGCCATATTGTTAAAAAATGCGGAAAGTTGTATTTGCTAAAATACGAAACGGTAGTGATAACATTTATTTTTGTCTGAGCATCCAGTTTTGAATTATATTGTACAAAAGAATGTTTTTGTTGGCAGACGTTGGGAAAAGACCGCTGCAGTAACATTTTTCTGTGCCACTTTAGCTGCATTTAAATATTGAAGAGGAACTTTCAATAAATTAATTAGGTTTTACTTCAGTTTGCTTAATTACTTTTACAATTTATCGATATGTCACAACTTTGTGGCATATATGGAATTCCTTATTGAATTATTTTAAATTAAAAGACAACGCTTGCCTATATTAGTAATTGCACCTCTTTAAAAATAAATGAACGAATTGTAGAAATTTTTTGAGGAAAATAAAAATGTTTCAACATGACATGTAATGGTAGCTTTCAATTTTATTTTGTAATAGGTATTTTAATGGAAAAATTAATTTAATTTTGCAACTAATAAATTTGAAAAGTAACTGATGCTATTTAAGCAATTCTGAAATTAGTCTTCTAAAAGCTAATTGTTGGCCAAAGTTAAAAACTTAATAAATATTTCCCATCGCATAAAAGGGAACTATTTTGAATGACAGTTACATATGCATTTTTGCATTAAGATTTCAAACCTGACATATAAAATCCTCTGGTAAAATTTTATATACATTTCTCTGGTAAGTACAACCTCCTGCTAACTAACGTGAGGGTTGGTGCATCGATAAAAATGTGAAAGTTTAATTTAGACTGGGGTGAAGTCTCGAAAGGGAAGACAATCGTCTATCCATTTACATGTTATTCAAAACTATGTTAATTTTGTATCAAAATTCAATCCTGTTCTTTCTACAATCCGAGTCCGCGTGACTAACAAAGCTCTTATTTGGAATTTTCCGTCAATTTATTTTGTACACAATACTGTTATAATAACCGCTAAATGTTGTCTTTTGCAATATCCATTGCAGCTTATACAACCTCGATTAATAACACGCTAATTCCATTTATCGTATATTATCATTTCTGGAATAAAATTTGTTTATGATCGTCAATAATTGCATATACCGCACACATTTTGGTAACACAATTTTTTAAAAAACCATTGTTGTAGGCGAGGTTGCTGTTGAAACGATCAAAAACGTTTACGGAAATTGGCATGCTACGTTCACAACTGCAAGAAATTAAATTATGTAGAGTAATAAAAATGCATTATATACAACATTTTGGAAAATAGTGGTTATTCAGTAAACCATTACATAGAGAACGAGCAAATGAACATTTAACATAAGCTAGTACGGTCTTCTTAAATAAGTATATATTGTATTAAGAGCCGCATGGTGAAAATGATGAACGATTATCCCAGTTGTCTTCAAAATTACTAATGATAACTTGGAATAACAACGGTTGTTATTTTAAAGCATGGAATATTCAGCATTTATTTTTTTAATTTTGCGCTTTCCTCTTGGTTCACTTTACATTTTATCAAACAAATTTAAACCATTATTTTTGAGAGAATGTATTTTCTACCTAATTACTCGTTATATGGTATATTAGTTAAAAGTTTATACGATACCATTCCAGTGTGTAATACCCTGATATCTAAATGGGTTCATGAATCAAGAACCAAGCTTTGATGAAAGATGGTGTGCTCAAGAGCCCATTGAAACCATTTTCTCTACATAAATATAACCCCACTGAATAAAAATGCATTATATACAACATTTGGGCAAATAAGGGTAATTCTGAAAATAATTACATAGAGAACGAGCAAATGAACATTTAACATAAGCTAGTACGTTCTTCTTAAATTAAAATCAAAATTACTAATGATAACTTGGAGGAACAACGATTGTTATGTCAAAGCATGGAAGCATTTACTTTTTAAATTTAGCCCTTTCCTCTCAGTTCACTTTACCTTTTATCAAATAAATTTAAACCATTATTTTTGAGAAAATGTAATTTTTATCTAATTGCTCGTTGTATGGTATCTTCGGTAAGAATTTATATCATACTATTCTAGTGTGCCATATCATGATATTCTAAAAAGGTCATGAATCAGGAACCAAGCTTTGAAGAAAGTTGGTGTGCTCAATAAAACCATTTTCTCTACATATAACCCTACTGAACAAAAGCATTCATTATTTTGATGATTCCTGTCCACCCAAAAGAGCGTTTTCAGGCATTCTGATGATGTGGTATAATTGCACCAACTGGCGTGCGATTGACCTCTACAGATATTATGCATCTTCCTTTACAACAACGTTTGTTGCTTTTACCCCGTATTTTACAGCTGCAGGCCAATTATCCCATTTTAGAAATAACCCAGACAGAACTTCTAGTGAGTTATTATCCTCCCATCAAACAGCCCAATCGTCTTCAAAACTGAACAAAAAGTTGAGTAGCACAGCTATAGCATATCTGATAGTTAAACCAAAACCTGGGCTTGATGCGTGCTATTGTACACACAGTCATACGTTACAGATTGATCCTATAACTCCATGTGAGTACCATCTAGGCATCCTAAAACTAACTAATGAGAAAACATAAAATTCATAAACGTATTGTTTAATTTCAATTAATTCCGCTTTTTCAGAAACAATGATATTATCAAACGCGTTGTCAAGCAACGTTTTTGTTGCTTCTACATTTACTTTTTTTCTGAGTAATTCCGCCTTTACACTACCAATGAACCACTAAACCGAGCCACTAAAGAATTTTGGAGGATCGGTCCTCACATCCCTCGTTGTTATACACCAACACAAACACATGTGTTATTTCACGTATTAAGGATCAGAAATGTTATACATAATTTTAAGCCACAGTTCCATAGGACAATATATTTTTAAATCTTCTATCGATAAGTAAAAGACGTGGTAGAATTCTTCGTTTGCTATCATTCTTGCGTTGTACCGTACTGTAATGTAACCCTTTGTACACTTCTCTTCATATTTGTTGCTAAAATGAGGAGCCATGGAATACTAGCAAGAACGATCCCAGTCAATAGTGCTGTTTAGTGTAAATTATATAACTGTATCTTCGCCACAAAATCATATTTTGAAAACTGCTCTTCTTCATAACGTTGAAAATATAAAGGTAACTTGAATTTGCTCAAATTTAATTATATTGAAGTTCACGACGGAACCGGAATGAAGGAAATGGCCAACTCCTTTCAATCACAATACCGACGACAATGATATTTTAAGATAACTTTAACATAGAAGAACTTTGGGACTTCGTAGATTTGCACACCCTTCAATATAAATTATGTGCATGTACATTTTGTGATGA
Organism: Callyntrura sp. NNG-2020; assembly: GCA_027744055.1. Lineage (NCBI taxonomy): Eukaryota > Metazoa > Arthropoda > Collembola > Entomobryomorpha > Paronellidae > Callyntrura > Callyntrura sp. NNG-2020. The sequence goes on from JAHZNE010006143.1 coordinate 12,467, forward strand.
ACGTCTCAATAGTAAAATTGTAGCATATTAAAAGATAATCCACTAATCCAAGAGTCTCAAAAAAATTCACAACTTATATAATTAAGTGATGAAAAGTAAAATTGTAAATCATGTTCAATTGGATTCATGTCTCATAAGTCACATGTCTTAAGCTATGTATTCTATCCATGCTGGGCAAACGTAGAAAATTGATGAAAATAATGTATCAAATGGTCACATGCTGTTGTGTAGTGCACCGTAGAATAGTCGGCGGCTTTCATTCCAGCACACAATATATGCGTTTTCTATACCACGAAAAATCTTATTCTCTATATATGAATGTATAGCTAAATTATTCTCGTTAAATAAATTTCTTCATAAATGTTTTATATATATTTCTCTGTATGCCTTAACCTTATCTTGTATGTTGAACATATGTATCTGTATTTTATCAATAAATTTATTGTCTTCAAACAATCTTCAATTTGGTCTTGCTTATTCTTTATACAGTCCCCGTCTCAAAATCAACTAATCCCTCAAACAGCTCCCATGTCCATCTTACGAAGCCTGTTCATATTTTAAAATTTATTGAATTTCTGTTTAAACTATGTTTTCGAAATAAGCAATTAAAGAAAATTAAAATTCTAAACGAATTATTGTTCCTTCCAAAATCCAAAGTATAATACAAAGCTCAGTTGCCTGCGTAGCCATTTTTAACCCATATCTTCCCATCTACCAACAAATACAGACAGCTCATAAAACTGCAGAATTTCATCAAAGATGCCGTCTTTGCTAACATTCTGGGGTATCAGTCTCCATCAAGCGCTAAACAACTGGGAACCATTCGAATACCCAGTTCGTTGGCTGCCGGCCCGAAGGAGATGGCATCTGAATACCCATAAACTGCTTTTCAGAATCGGGATGTTCATAACCGCTCAAGTTATAGCGATAATGTTCTTGTTGGTCATACTCACCATGTTGCATCTTTACCGCGGAAAGATGCTTCAAATAGAGCACATGTTTGTAGTCGTTATTATGATAACGGCATTAGCTACTTCAATAGCAATGCAAGTATGTGCGACCCCAGAGTTACGCCTCATTGTCCAGTGTTCAAACTGGTGCATTGCAAAGGAAGCGAAATGGTTGCAAAATCGCAAAATTTCAACAAGTGCGCGAGCTAAACACCCAATTAGTAAATGTACTGCACCGGATTCACAAATAAAAAATTTGGAACTTCTTATCACATCATTTTGTTTGCTCACTACCGTTCTTAGTAACGCTGCAACGGTGACTATAGTTTTGCTTGATTGGGATCCATTGTATGTCTTTATAATTTTGCTGGATCATTCGCTGAAACCGTCGTCGATTCCGGCAGAGTTCACATTTCCGGCCATCTCAATAAGAATCAAGCATTTAATCGCTGTCTGGACTCATCACCCTATTGGTACCTTAATCCGTAGCGTTGTCCAGCTCCTTGTCATGCAATTACCTCTCGTCACGGCCCGTACTCTGTTTGTGCTCGGGTTCACAACTTTCGCTTCATATATTAATTTGAACAAAATCTTGCTTCACCGATGGGCTACTACTACTGCATTGGCCTTGTATCAACAGCTGAACATGCACCTAAAGCGACTGGATCAGTTCCTCAAAATAGGGTTTGCTAGTTGCCTAACGGTGGGATTCTTAGTCACTGAAGTAGGCGTAATCAGCACTTATCTTGGCTTGCATCTCCATAGCCGTGTCTTTGTTTTCATAGGTGTTTGCGATGTTATTCTTAGCACATGTTGTCTCTATGTCGTCATCAGCTTTTGCTGCTCAGTCAATAACATCTCGCAAAATACCTTACGACAATGGAAGGAAGAAATAGGTCTTCGTCGGAATGGAGGTGTCATGGTGCGAGCAATAAAGAGTTACACCCCGATTGCCGTTCCAATTGGAGGCGTAGGCATTGTAAACGACGAACTGAAAGTGAACTATTTTTATTCACTTTTGGTAAGCACGGCAAATATCATTCTGGCTATGCCGGAATTGTTGGTGTAAGTAATAAACCGTGATACTGAAATCGGTTTGAATGGCACGGTAGAATCTATCGTAGAATCACGGAACCATCAGAGTAGGTAGGATGCAATAAGTTAGATGTATTATCGAGGATGTAGTTTTAATAAAATTATAAATTTTTGACCTACTTGCCTAAACTGTAACCGCTTTGGAATAAATACGTTAACATCTATATATTCGTCTGGAAGATGCTAGAATATCATGCTAAATATATGACTGTTAATTCTTAGTAGTATTTAATGTTAAAAATAGATGTTTTAGCCTGTCTGAATTTTACTGCTGTGAAATATTTTAGTAAATGTATTACTCAAGGGAGGAGAAAAGTTGTATAAAATATTGATTATTATAGCTGACTTAAAATCCTTTAAATTTTATAACGCACCGCAACTTTTCGTAGTTTTGTAGTTGCATTATCTACTGTGCAATAAAAACACAAACCCCAATTTTATAAAACTAATTGGAACATGCAATTTATTGTTAGTTTATTTATTAAACAATATAAAACCATGAATATTTAGTAAGTATTTTAATTTGATACGCATTCTTGTCTAATATGCTAAAATATTTTACGATACAACATATACAAAAGATCTAGCAAATTACTTTTTAATAAATCGTTACATCTATAATTGCAATTTTACAGAAGAACACACGCTTTAAATAATATATTCAAACATTTATAATTTTTTAACGTCTGTATGTCATCACCCACAAAATGGTAAATCTACGAATTGACTCCTTATTTTCGTCGTGTCAAAATTTCAAACTACAAAAATGAAACCATGTTTGAAATATTAATTTTAAAACATAAGTAGGTCAAAAAGGGTTTTGGAAGGGCGTTGCATGAAAAATAAAATATATTCTAAGTTAATACAAGGTGGCTGTTCCTAGATAAATTTGAAGGAGCTGTAGATGGATAAGATAATATATTATAAAGCAATTCGAAGAAACTATCTGTGTCGGAAAAATGGCATTTGTTTACAGTGGTCATATATTGGAATCTGGAAAATATTTTCCAAGTAACTGCAATAATCTATAAAAAATGTCAACTGTCAACCACATATACCCAATCATGTGTAATTTTTGCGATAGACTATTGGGAGAACTAATTGTGTAAGGTATAGGCAGTAGTAAAAAAATATTTGATTTTGCAAGAGTCGTCACGCGTGACTTGTAGCTATCAGGAGGATATTTTTAAAAACGTTTTCCTCCAGACGATACTAGGACAGTGTCATTGTAGCTAATCATCACAATGTATTAAGGACTTTTTCATAATAACTGTCACATGGGCAAACATAACACATAATTAATTTAATTAATACATAATTTGAGTTGTTGTCTTCATATAATCATTTGACTCTTTTGACTCAAGACACACAAATCAGGTAGGATATAAGAGAAACACGTATTGACGATGGATTTTGTATTTAATCTCTGGCTGAGTTACGATCCTAACTTTTGCAGATGATAAGCGATGATTTCTGAAAACATAATTGTATTCTCTTGAAAATTAATTATTTGTCCTGGAGCATTAAATGGCACTCTTTATCGTTTTAGTAACGATTATCGAACGTGCATCAAACATGTTGTAAGCAATGATGATGATGATTTTAATGATATATGATGCATGATATGAAAAGCAACCCAAAGGAAGGTATTTACTGTTTGACGTTAAATTTAAAACTAAACATATTAATAGACGGTTTAAGACTACAAAATTTGCCGGCAATATACCGGAGTGGGTTACTAGTCTATACACTACATCTATAGCATTTATTTTAACTATTTCAACTGCAGTTAAGCGCAACTCTCTGGAATGTTTCCTATTGATATTGTTATTTGTATCGATTACAGTCCGGTTGTCATTAGATTGTTTTATAAACTCTTTCTATATATTTGATTGTTCAAAATAGTTTTGTACAAATTATCCAGAAGGAATTTATAGGATAGTCGTAATCGGCGACGTATATGCTGCAAAGGTTGCAACAATTTAATGTTATTTTCAACGTTTAATTTAAAAAGTAAATTACATAGATAAAATCACAAAAGAATTATGGTAAAGGATCGTTGAGTTAATTTATCCGCAAAAATTTCAATCGTTTAAAATCGCATTTTCCAAAAACATTTTCATAAAAGCGGATGTAATACTTTTAGGGATAATTTGGAAAAAGCAACAGAGCAATTTTAGGATATCACATATAATTTTGCAGAACAAACGAAGTTGTGTTGGTGCATGGATACATCAGTTGATTGTGCAGCATTGCTATCAATATTTTGCCAATCTACATATAGGATTCAACTAGCGTTCCATATACTTCCCTTGAAGCAGCACATCCAAATACATTTACATGCATTGTCTTCTAAACGCAAAACTTTCCTTTGTCAAACTTGATCCGATTTCTAAAACCACTTCAAACATCTCATTCTACTGTCGCCTAAAAGAGACTCCCATCCCATAAAATTGTTCATTATTTCAAGATTAACTTAAGCTACATTTATAAATTACCATATTCTTGTCCAGATAGCACGCCGATTATTGACAGTTAACTAAACCATTTTTTACTTTTCCGCAAACTTGTTGCATGTTGTGATTTCCTCTTTACGACCTGGATTCCTGCAATATTTCACAATTGTAAAAAGAATTCACTCCTACCAACCATGCATTCCCCTCTCACATTTTGCAGCCTCAATCTCCACCAAACGCTAAATAACTGGGATCCCTTTCATTATCCCGTCCTTTGGCTTCCAAACCAACAAAAGTGGCACCTCAACACGCACAAACTTCCCTGCAGAATCGGGTCGTTCATAGCGGTGCAAGTTGTAGCAATATTTTTCCTCGTGGGCAATTTCTGCTTCTCGTATCCCTACTACGGGAAACTATTTCGATCGGAGCAAATTTTTGTGACTATTTTCGCTCTGGCATTATTTACTGGCTCGGTTGCCTTTCAACTATGTTGCTATCTAGAACTGTCATTAATATTGCAATGTTCCAACTGGTGTCATCGAATGGGAGTCACATGGCTACAAGTATCTCCTGGAAAGGAACCGTACCACCAACATTGGGCAACCATTAAATCTGACCCCAAACGGGATAAACTTGGACCACTTGTCCTTCTATTTTGCGTGTCCATCACAATTACTTTTAATGCTATGGTTATCGTTGTAGTGCTTCTTGATTGGGACCCCATTTACACCTTTGTTAATTTGTTGGACCACACATTTTCCGACCAAGCAAAACTCCCCTTTTCGACCATTGTAGTGCGCCTGGTACATGTGACATTCTCTGGGATACACCACCCCATTCTAGTCGTAATCCGTGTTGTCATTCAGCTACTTTTTGCCCACATAACTTTGGTCACGTTCCGAACCTTGTTCATTCTGGGATTCACCTCCTTCGAATCATTTATTAATTTGATCAAAATGCTTTATCACCAAAGCGCCACCACAGCTTCAATATCCCTGTACCAACAGATAACCTTATACCTTAACAGTCTGCATCGGTTCACCAAGGTAGGGTACGCAAGCTGCTTGACAATGGGTGCTATCATTCTTGAAACTGGGATGATCGGGGTTTACCTGGGATTGTTCCTTGGCAATACGGTTCTGATGCTGGGATGTATCAGTCTTACAGTGCCCACAGCAATTATTATCTACGTCGTCATTGGCCGTTGTTGCTCCGTGAATACAGTGTTCCAACAGACATTGTACAGATGGATGGAACAAGTAGGAGTACGGTGCAATAAGGGTCGATTGATTCGAGTCATTTGGAGCTGTAAAGCGATATCGATTCCGGTGGGAGAAGTGGGGATTATAAATGAAGAGCTGAAAAGAAACTATTTCGACTCGTTGCTGTCAAACACAGTTAATTTCCTTACGGCAATTCATGAATTTGTTGGATGAGGTTCCAAGTTCCAACCTTCTGCTTTAGCAGAAACGCAGATCCTTATTTTACTTTATTTTTCATTTCTACTCCATGTCATGACGGCGCTTAGTTACCTCGTCGTAGACTATACATTACGTAAATATTACACCAAGACCGATCATCCATTTCGAAGGTTTGAAAACTAAACATTACCTGGACTAAATAAATTGATGCCGTATTCCTGAATAACGTCGTTATCGTCGCGTATTTATGATAAATGCTTATTTCTGAAGAAAGATATTCTTCATGCTGATACAATTATTAGACACCCATGTCAACCTATCACAGTAGTTTTGAAATTTATTTTGAAAAAATGTATATAAACGCTGCTAAGATTTCTGTAATTTGAAGTACATACTACCACAACAGTTAAAATAATTATATAAAAACTTATATAAACTGTAAATGTAGCTATTTTTAACAGAATTACCCTAGTTATTCTTGTTAAATAATATTTTATGCAAAGTTTCAATATAACTATACAATTCCATTTTAATACCTCCTAAAAAGCTTAGTTAACTTGTTAGATGGCAGTTGAGAATTATAGTTAATTTCTCAAGCACGTAAAAAAATTTCTTAAATTCAAAGTAGAACCAGTAAGCTTTTGAGCTATCACACATGCTACAATAAATCATATCAGTAGTAAATATATTAAAGTATTTTATTGTTACAAAGTTCATTCTACATGCTCCCAATGGTGACTATGAAATGGCAAAGGCATGGAACACATGATCGGGCGTTCATTACCCCATAATACTATAACATACCAGAGAAGTATATCAATTGAAGTCCAGTTTGCATAAAATAAATTTTCCGTTCATTATGTTACTACAACGGATAAAAATGACAAATGCATTACGGAACTGGAACTGAATAATGCTGCGAATATTCGCTAACCAAAGCGCCCATATAATTGTTTATGGTTTATAACAATATTACGGAAAATAGGCGATTTTCAGAAGGATATAAGCACATTTTTAAAATAATACCCTGAAGCAAGCTTTAAAATAATTGTTTCTATGTAAAATATATAGTGACCATAGTCCGCCTCGTCGTTGTTGACTAACGGTGCGTAAGTAATGATGACAGAAGGAGACGCGCACGTTGTACAGCATATTGGCTTAAATGACGAAGATCAGGAATGTTTTTGTAGATAGCAACCGTATGTGTACCAGCATATTTGCAAGCAGCCGTTTATTCTTAATAATGTTTGCTATAATATACAGATGTCATACCACAAGGAAATTTAAATTAAATATAAATGTTAGGATATAGATTATCGTTTACGAAAACAATTTTTCTTAGTCAACTTTTATCGATAATTTATCTAAGAGATGACTAAATTCCTTTATTTTTTTAAAAGTTGTCATAGAACATAAATACACATATATAGCCGCAAATAGTCAAAAACTGATAACGCCAAAGTCAGTATATTAACAAGTCAGTTTATCTGAAAAAAGTTCATTATTTATACAACTGAAAGTAATGTAAGTAATATTTAGATTTCGTAACAAGGAAATAGTAAAGAAAACCGAATATTATCCTAATTGTTCTATTCATCTACAATACTTTAAGCACACATCCTAACGTAAATATTTATGAAGTGGTGATGTTTCTTTATTAACATAATACAAAAGCCGAGGAAGTTACCTTTAAATTTTGTATATTATACAGATATCATAGCGTAAGGAAATTTAAAATAGCATAGAAATGCTGTGATATGTATTATTGCTGAAAAAAATTATGTTTTTAGTGAAATTTTATCTGTAATTTATCTACGACATGACAAAATTCCTTAATCTATTAAAGTTGACATACTTACATAAATGGACATATATAGCCATAAACAGTCAAAAACTGATAAAACCAAAATTATTTTACTTTTCAAATCAGTTTATCTGAAGAGTAAACTCATTAATTATACAACTGAAATTCAGAAGAATCATGTTAGATATTGTAAAAAAGAAATACAGAGGAAAACCGAACATTGGTTACATATCACATTTTTCCAAAATGATTTACGGGTACCCATACCCATTGCTGGGCGCACATATTGAAAAGCGTCGGGTCTGAGAATTAAAAATACATTTAGTTTACTATTTGAACGCCCAAATAAATTGTGAACTATGGCGAACTGTATAAAAAACTTGCATAACACCATTACAAAAGCCCCATCGGTAAAGCGTCGATCGGCATAACGTTCGCCCTTGTCAGTAGTAAAATAGTAGATAGTTATAGAACAGAATTTCTACAATAATATCCATCATAGGGAAATATTATGGGGGACCGCCGTCCCTCACACCCTCCACACCCTTCCACTTTCCATCAGATCATCTTTTGTTGTTCTATTTTTCTGTACTTGTGTACATAATGTGGCTGTTCTGCTGTTTCATTTATCAAAATACCGGAAAATAAAAAATATGAACTTTGATCTGTAATATTACGTAATACATGCGCCATAAAATACTCTCATACCCCAATTGCAAAAGCTCTATCGGTAAGGCGTCGAAGATGACACTGGACTCATTTGTACGTTCAATAGAAAAAAGTATATAGCCGTACGCCAGATTATCACGACTAGTACTAATCATATAGATTATCAAATTTTTATTTGCTTATTCTTGACCTTCTGAAGCATAAAAGTTACAAATAGCTTTACTGATGTCAATGTGTATACCATTTAAGAAGATTTCACAGATAACTTTATGGTGCATTAATTAAAGTACACAATTTCAAGATTTCTTGTACTACAAAAATGAAGTAAATTAAGAGTTTAATATACATTAATACAAACCACGTGTACAAATGTTTGCCCAGCATTGATCCCAATACTTTTTTATTTTCATTTGTAGTTTATCAACAAACTTCAAAAAATATTAAATATAAAATATACAAATATTTAATATTAAACTTTCTAAAATGTAGAGCTACTTCAAAATATTTCAGAAGCCATAAGGTTTAATGGCCTAAAACAAAAATAAATTTAAAAGCCATGGTAAGCTCTAGTTTCTTTCCCAAAACTCTACTTAAACGATATAACATTTATGAAAGAAGAAATGTATGCCTTTGTTTTTGGGTATTTCACCATACACAGGAGCAAAAGTTTGCAAAGTGAATTGTATAGACAATCTATTTAAATAAAAGTAAATTTACAAAAAATACGAGACAAAAAGCACAAATTAGCAAAAGTAATATAAAGCTCGGTCACCTGCGTGACCATTTGCAACCCACATATTCCCACCTCTCAACGATTGGGCACAGCTCAGAGTATTGCAGAATTGCATCAGATATGCCGCCCTTCACAACATTCTGGGGTATCAATCTCCATCAAACGCTAAACAACTTGGAACCATTTCAATACCTAGTGCGATGGTTGCCTGTTCAAAAGAGGTGGCATCTAAATACCCACAAACTTTCCTTCAGAATCGGGATGTTTATAACTGCTCAACTTATAGCGATAATGTTCTTCTTGGTCACACTCAGCATGTTGCATCTCTTTCGCGGAAAGATATTTGAAATAGAGCACATGTTTGTAGTCGTTATTGGTGTAACGTTTTCAGGTGCATCAGTAGCAATGCAACTATGTGTGGCCCTAGAATTACCCCTCATTGTTCAGTGTTCCAACTGGTGCATTGCAATGGAGGAGAAATGGTTGCAAAATGACAAAATATCAGCAAATAAACGAGCTATACACCAAGTTAACAACAGCGCTGCGCCGGATTCACAAATCAAGAACCTGGATTTGCTTATCGCATTATTTAGCGTATTCACTACCGCTTTCTGTAACGCTTTAACTGTGATTATAGTCTTTCTGGATGGGGATCCATTTCATGTCTTTGTAATTTTGCTGGATCATTTGCTGAGACTATGGTCGATTCCAGCAGAGTTCGCTTCTCCGGCCATCTCAATACGAATCATGCATTTAATTGCTGTCTGGACTCATCATCCCATCGGTATCATAATCCGTAGCGCTTTCTTGCTCTTCGTCTTGCAACTACCTCTCGTCACGGTCCGTACTCTGTTTGTCCTCGGATTCACAACATTCGCATCATATATTAATTTGAACAAAATCTTGCTTCACCGACGGCCGACTACGGCTGAATTGGCGCTGTATCAACAGCTGAACATGCACCTAAAACGACTGGATCAGTTTCTCAAAATTGGGTTTGCTAGTTGTCTAGCCGTGGGATCCTTTGTTTTTGAAGTAGGCGTAATCAGCACTTATCTTGGCTTGCATCTCCATAGCCGTGCCTTTGTGTTCATAGGCGTTTGCGATGTCATTCTTTGCACTTGTTCTGTCTATATCGTCATCAGCTTTTGCTGCCCAGTCAATAACATCTCTCAAAATACCTTACGCCAATGGAAGGAAGGAATAGGTCTTCGTTGCGATGGTGGTGTCATGGTGCGAGCACTAAAGAGTTACACCCCGATTGCCCTTCCAATTGGAGTCGTGGGCATTGTAAACGACGAACTGAAAGTGAACTTTTTTTATTCACTTTTAGTGAACACAGTAAATGTAATTCTGACTATGCAGGAATTTTTGGTTTAAGTAGCGAACTTTGAAAATTTGACAAACTTCAGCTACTTTTACTAATGCAGGCGGGGGTGGAATAATTTAGGCATAACACGCAAAATTAATGTTCCCTCAAGTTTTCTCAAAATTGAAGACGACTTTAATGTGTTGACACAGTAGAATCTGTGAAAACATCGGAGTAATTAAGTAGCATACACTAAGTAAGATTTATTGAGGTAGTTTTTTTAAAAATATCAAGTCATGACGTTTTGCAAAAAAAATGGTGAGAAAACAGCTAGCATACAAACAGTTAATTTATATCGTTGACCGTATTACTTCGTAGTTTTGTAGCTGTACCAATTACCGTCCAATATATATACAAGCATCAATCTTAGGAAACTAATTGGAACATATAACCTAGTTTCTTTACTAACCAATATAGTACCATTATATAATACCATTATGCCGATTTCAAATATAATAAAAATATTGACGTTTGACCGCATTTGACCCTTAACTGTGAGGTTTTAAATTGCCAAAGGTCAATACGAGGGGATGCCGTAATAGAGAGAGCAGCTCATTATTAGGGATAATTACGGAAAATTAAATTAATGGTATCTCCTGAGTTCTGTTGATTTCCGCCCTGATTCATTCGCTATTTGTTTTTGACCCCATCTCTACGGATATGTCAAAAAAAAGTTGCGGAAAATGTGCGTTTTTCGAGCAATGAGCGTTCGAAAATTGCAATTTTAAAAATTAATTATGGCGCCACCAGTGCTCAAGTTAGCTAAATTGTATGAAAATTGGTTCACAGGTGTAACTTTTTATGCCCTATCTGATGCACTATTCAGATTTTAAAAATAAGTTTTAGAATTACCCCAGGGGGGGAGTTTCCCCACAGGGGTCATAGGTCAACAAATGGTACATCATTGTGATCCGTTGGATGTAAGGAGTCCAAATATGTATAAATGTTAGGAATAACTCCTACAGAAGCTGATCTGGACTGATACTATTACCTGAAAAACACAGTGCAACCGTTGCGTAAGTCATGATGACTGACGGAGTTGAGCATATATGTATAGCATATTATTTTGGATGACTTAAAGATCAAAAATGTTTTTGTAGATAACAATCGAATACGTACAAACATATCTGCAAGCAGCCGTTTGTTTTTGATAATAATGGGCGGACCAGGATTTAATATACAAATATCATTGGGACAATATATTATCCTTAAAGAAAAACAATTATTTCTTAGTGACAGTTTTCATCTTATTTAGCTAAAACATTACAAAATTTCTTCTTCTTTTTTTTATTAAAGTTGGCATACATCATGCATGAAAATGTATTGCTACAAATATTCAAAAACTGATAAAACCAAACTTACGTTGTTTCAAACTAGATTATCTGTAAAATAAATACATTATTTATGCAACTAAAACCCAGAAAAATGATGTTGGATTTTGTATAAAAGAAATTAGAAATAACGCTTTGTTGCATACACAGCAGTTTGCAGGTACCAATATGTATAGGGAAGTACATGCATTCCTCTCTCACATTGTAAAGCCCCAATTTCCACCAAACGCTAAATAACTGGGACGTTTTTGAGTACCCCTTGACAAACTAAATTATTTAAATGTTTTTGAGAGTTATTCATTCTGAAAACATTAACTTCAGTGTAGCCTATGGTTGATTTTGTCAAGCTTTGTAAAATTCTATTGGTGTAACTAAAATATATAATTAATATAGGTACAATGTAATGTTATATGTTTTGCAAATTTAATTATGTAAATGTTTCTGATAATTATTCATACTAAAACCCGCAGTGTAGTTTATGGTTGATATTGTAACACCTTTGTAATATTAATGCGCATTTCAAGTTTGTGGTTTAACGTTAGAATAAATATAAATCACGGTCAATATTCAATTACATGTATTCTAAATTTTATAAAACGGTATAATCCACCATTGTGAGAAACTATGGAGAGCATATGATACTAATATATTGGCTTGTTACCAATTAACTTTTCATAAAGTTTCAATTTTTTGGTGTTATTTAAACGTTGTAAACATATACGATTGACGTAAAATAAACCAGTCTTTTATGAGATTTCCATTTAAATACATTTATCAGTACCATACTTGGTTGTATCTAAATATGATTTTATTAGCGTATTACTTTTAGAATTACTATGAATAATCACATTATAGCATAAGTGCCGCGCTATCGGTCGTGAGTCTACAAATATGTATTTCAAGCATTTATAATGTACACCCTGCTAGCAAACGGAAAGAATAATTTTGACCGTTTGACATGAAATTTACTATTTAAACATAAGAACTAAAGGGTGGTTACTATTAGATCGCCGGCATGTTGCCGCCGCGGGTTACTAGTAATGGAAAATCTCATAATAGTAACCCTGCAAGTGTTGTGAAAATCGTTACAATATAATAGACATGTAATTTCACTAATATTGAATCTTTCCTGGAAAAAATGTATAAAAGCGCTTGTTAAATTTCTGTAAATTGAAGTACAAACTGCCAAGTAGAACATTTTAGCACAATTATATCAAAAGTTTTTAAAAGCTATCATTTCGTAATTTTATATAAACTGGAAATGCAATTGGATTTTAACTCGCCTAGCCTAAAACGAAAAAAGTTTGAAGTAAGAATTTTATGCTTTTTAGTAATTAACCGTACACAAACTTTCAACATACGTAATGCATACATTATAATAATATTTAAATACCGGAATCATTTTAATTTGATGGATCGCAGTTGCAAATTATTGTTAAATTTTTAAAGCAAGCTTTTGTACGATAAGTAAGAATAAAATCTCGATTTCACGCTTCCATTGTCGCATACAAAATTATTTTGAAATAACATATTATGCACTAAATGAAGAATAAAATGTCAACCCCTGAAAATATCACAAAGGCAGAGCACCTGACCGTGTGCTCATTCCTCTGTAATACTTTAATATACGAACTTCAGATAATAACATAAAGATAGACCATATTAAAATAATTTGAAGTGTTTTATTTGTAATTTGCTGATTAACCATTTTTCCAGCGATTATAGATAATTGAATTCAAAATCTCTAATTACTTTTGCCCGATATGACGTTGGTATAATAGAAACCGTAAGCAGTTGGGAATTACGTCGTTTGCAGCTCAGGCTTCCACCTTATCTCAAAGCAAATCTCATAGCAAAGCTTCTAAAATTATACCCGACATGCTATCCTCTCTAACACTACGAGGTATCAACCTGCATCAAACTCTGAACAACTGGGAGCCCTTTGAATACCCAGTACAATGGTTACCTGCCCAAAGAAAATGGTATCTCAATACCCACCAACTATCCTACCGATTCGGGACATGGATAGGGCTTCAAGCACTGGCAACAATTATCATCGGCATGATCTTCTATTTATCGATTCCCTACCATGGAATATTACTTAAACCCGAACAAGTTATTGTGTGTGTCATGCCTGCCATTTTATTTGCCGCTTCAATCTCCCTACAATTGTGTTACATTGATGCTTTGCCTTTCTTCATCCAGCATTGCAACTGGTGCTACGAAATGGAAAACCTTTGGATACAAACGTCCACACAAAATGGCAACAAAGTTTCCCCTATTTCCAGACGGGGCAAAGTGGGACTAATTGTAACTTTCTTTACCATTTTTAACACAGTTGCCTCTAACGTATTAGCCGCACTCTCGGTTCTTATCGATACGGATCCCATGTACGTCATCATCATTTTGCTGAACCATTCATGTTGTCTTTCACCCGGATCTTTTCCGTCCACCTCAGTGGGCTACTTGATTCATATCCTGAACGCTTTGATTCACCATCCCATTTTAATCCTGGCCCGCGATGTCATTCAGCTTCTGCTCATTCAACCCGTTATCGTCACGTTCCGAACCTTGGCCCTTTTAGGGTTCACCACGTTTGCCAGTTTTACTATTCTAGAGGAAATTTTACTGCAACAACCACCCACGCCGGCGGCAATACATCTGTTCAAACAACTGAGGATAGGCATAAACGTGTTCCATCAGTTTTACAAAATGCGGATCTGCAGTGGCCTATCAATTGGTGGAGCCACCATTGAAATTGGAGTGGTAACCATCTTCCTAGGTTTGTTTCTTCAGAGTCGTTTCATACCATTTTTGGGTGTATTTGTGGGAATGGCTTCTATTAGTATTGTTTACAGCATTATTGATTATTGTTGCACGATGAATCTCGTGTCGAAAAATACATTACACAAGTGGGCAGAGGAAGGTGGTCTCCGTTCGGGGAGAGCGGTCATGACTCGAGTGATTCGGAGTTTTAAACCAATCGCTATTCCTGCCGGGGACGTGGGAATTGTGAATGTCGAGTTGAAACTCAACTATTTTGACGCAATGCTGGGGAACACCGTCAATGCTCTGATGGCGATGCAGGAATTCATGAAATGAGATGATAGCGTCAGGGTCACACATACTGTTCAAGAAGGGTTTTGGAGGAGTTTAATATTGGTCGGTCTAGAAATGGATATTTAAACTAATTACAAATTATACATATTAAACTAAAATATATAAATGTTTGGGAGCATTATTCATACTGAAAAAGTATTAACTTCAGTGTAGTTTACGCTGAATTTTGTAAAATTTTGTAATATTATTAAAAGTTTGTAGATTAAATTTAGAATAAAGTATGCTCAAAACCTAATTACATGTTTTCAGAAGTTATTAATGGATTGCAACTCTATGGTATGATAATTATGACCCATCATTCCCAATAAAGGCACATTTATTTGAAAAATTTACGAAAATTGCAGTTTTAGTATTTCAGAGCTCTCGACATGTGTTGTAATTTGACAGGACAGTTTAATAATTTTCTAATTTAATGTAAATTCTGTTCATATATTAGAACAATTTAGTATAATTTTTGCAAGCTGGCGTAACGAACTAGATTATTTTAAAGTTAGAACAATATGAGGGGGTTCATTACTATTCATTATGTTAAAATACATAGTAGTCCTCATCAGCCACACTCTTTTAGCACCTCATAGTTACGAAAATATTTTGAACTCGACGTAATTTTATGATATTAATTTACAAAATAAAAATGTATAATTAGGAATGTAATTCCCATCTATTATATTATTTTAGGGTAGAGCATACTAACATAAACGTTTGTTAGATTCCTGTAAATACAAATCCAAACAATCACGATGTCATTTCAGAACTAACTGAAACAACTATTTCAAAGTCTAAAAAACAATCATTTCATCATTTCATATAAACTACCAATATAGACATATTTTAATCTGTGAAGCCAAGAACGAAAAGCCTAAAAGGATAACTTTATGTATTTTAGCAACTCACTTTATACATTGTTTCAACAAAATTATATGATTACATTGTAGTGGTATTTAAACTCCTGAGACATTTTAATTTGAAGGAGTTTGATTGGCGATAGAGAAGGCGATTGAGTATTCACGTGGAGAAAATTTAT
The DNA here is from genome assembly GCA_027744055.1 of Callyntrura sp. NNG-2020. NCBI lineage: Eukaryota > Metazoa > Arthropoda > Collembola > Entomobryomorpha > Paronellidae > Callyntrura > Callyntrura sp. NNG-2020. Next base: position 28,439 of record JAHZNE010006143.1, read on the forward strand.
TAATTTCAAGTTAGCAACAGTGACCCATCAAACATTTCAAATTAAAGCATTTAAGTATAACTGCCAAAACTACGTATTGAATACGAACAAGTAGCGCATTGTAAAGTACTCCAAAAATAGTTTCTTGATGTAGATTTTTAAAATAAATAAAAACACAAGATTATATAATATATTAAAGCACTTCATTGCTGAAAATTATCAAAGCTTCAAAGATTTTTGGCGCAATGGGAGATCAAAGGCTTTATTTCACTATCCCATTGTTCTACACTTATATTTTTAGTAAAAAGCTGTTCGCGTTATCACAACCAAGAATGGAAAGCTTTCCAAGAAAACGTCACTGATATGGACGGCCGTGTTAATGAACGCACGACCGTGCGCTCAATACTTAGTCATGCCTTAATGTAATGTAAGGATGCTTACAGTAAGAGCATGTAGAGAGACACCCTAAAAATAATTTGAGTGTTATCTTGTAGTTCGGTTTTGTTCAAATTACAAGTGATTAAGAAAAATTTCCTCATGGACTTTGATTTTAATATGTCTAGCCTAAACGGCAAAAGCAATGCTTTATGCTTTTTGTACAGTTTCAACATGACTACATGATTACATTTTTATTATATTTAAACGCTTGATTTATTTTAACTAAAAAACATTACTACTGTTAATTATAGCCGAATTCTCCAGCACATCAAGAAAATGTTTAATTTTCAAATGTATAAAAATTTAGATATCAAACTTATTATATTATGATTTTAAATTCTTATTGGCTTGACTTGACTGGTAATGGTAACGCGCATGAGATTAAGAATAGGACTTACAAAACATGCTGCAACCACGGTCTCTAACATAGCGCTTCAATCTTCTGTTTGGGATTAGACAACCAAAAGCTTCGACTCACGTTCACATTGCCCCATAAACATATTTTAAATTAAACGAAACTATTCAAATGATGAGCAAAGAGCCATGCAATGAAAGCATCAGAGAGCCGGACGGCCGGCGTTGTGCTCATTGCCCCGTCTTACCTTAATATATCAGACCAATGGTAATATCAATAATATATACATAGCCGGCCTTAAACAATAATTGCACAACTATTGGTAGTTTTTCAGTCTATTTGCCATCCAATTATAGGAAATTAAATATAAAGCCTAAATATTTGCTCTGGAAATACCGGGGACTATTATTGATGTCGCAATAGGCAATTCCGTCGCATGGACTTCAGGTTTGTAACCTTTCTCAAAGCCGCAAAACTCCCAAAGTCTAACTAAATATGCCATCCATTCTAACACTACGAGGAATCAACCTCCATCAAACACTAAACAATTGGGAACCCTTTGAATACCCTGTACGATGGCTGCCTGCCCAAAAGAAATGGCATCTCAATACCCACCAACTACCCTACCGATTCGGGACGTTGATAGGGGTCCAAGCATTGGCAACACTTATTCTCTTATGCACCTTCTACTTATCGGTTCCCTACCACGGGATACTTTTCAAACCCCAACAGCTTATTTCATGTGTCATGCTGGCGATTTTATTCGTCAGTTCAATCTCCCTGCAGATGTGTTTCCTTGGCATCTTACCTCTATCCATCGAGCACTGCAACTGGTGCTATGAAACGGAAGAACTTTGGATACAAAAGATCAGAAAAACTCTACTCTTCCCGCCAAAAAGAGACATGGGTTCACTCTTTCAAAAACGGCGCAAAGTTGGACTAATTGTAACTCTATTAACAATGCTTATGACAGCTTTGTCTAATGGATCTGCATTATTCGTGGTTTTTATCGATATCGATCCCATCTACGTCATCGTCATTTTAATCAACCATTTATGTTGCGATCCATCCAGTTCTTTCATTTCAGTTTCATTGGGCTACCTCTTTAATTTCTTGACCACGTGGATACACCATCCCATCGGGATCATCAGCCGTGTTTTCATTCAGCTTCTGCTCAATCAACTAATCCTCGTCACTTTCCGGACCTTGAGTATTTTGGATTTCACCACTTTTGCCAGTTTCACTATTCTGGAGGAAATCTTACTTGGACAATCCCCCACGCCAGCGGCAACATCTCTCTTCCAACAACTAAGGATAAATATGAACGTCTTTCACCAGTTCCACAAAAACGGTATCGCCATTTGCTTAACAGTAGGAGGAGCCACGTTAGAAATGGGATTGGTCAGCATTTACCTTGGTTTGATTCTCCACAACCGGGTTCTCCTCTTCATGGGTGTGGGTGTAGCAACGATGTCTATCGGTATTATTTATAATGTCCTTCAGTATTGTTGCACCATGAATGTCGTTTCCAAAAATACTTTACATAAGTGGAGAGAAGAGGGAGGTCTCAGTTCAGAGGGAGCGGTCATGACTCGAGTGATTCGGAGTTTCAAGCCAGTCGCTATTCCTGCCGGGAACGTGGGAATTGTCAATGTCAAGCTAAAGATGAATTATTTTGATGCAATGTTGGGAAACACGGTGAATGTCTTGGTAGGAATGCAGGAAATCATGGGCTGATGTTTTCATCTGCATGTAACACGATCAAGCTGGAAATAAACTATTTTGACTGCATTCAATTATAAATGTTACTTTATTATATAACTTAAGCCCGCACACTGATTTTTCATATGTCATCCATGGCAAAAATTTCCCAAAACGCCATTTACGCCCATGTTAGTTTCACCGTGCTTGCAAAGT
>JAHZNE010006144.1:0-47086 GCA_027744055.1 Callyntrura sp. NNG-2020
CAGAATATATGTTTTTCATCCCGCTCTATCCGATGGTGTTTGTTTCAAGAAAATCGGACGATTCCCTATGCATGTGGTTGCATTGTTAGTTTGTGCTGTTAGTGAGAATAAAATCAAAAGAGAAAGAGAGAGATAGAGCGTGTGTGTGTGTGTGTTTATCTGTGTGTCTGTGTGCATATATGTTGTTGTGTATTACGTTAGTGGGTACAACACAAGTGAAGTCTGTCCTTCGTTTTCATCGTTAAAAAATAAACGAGAGAAATAACGAAAACAAAGTTTTCTTCTCTCAATTCCCTCTTTCCTCAGTTTTCTCTTCTCTTGGATTTGTGTGTGTCTGCTAGTTAGTTTTTTTTCTTCCTTTTTGGCTAATGATGTTGGTTGGTGCAGGAGGAAAATGGAGGTATCTTTTGGTAAAATCTCGAGATTGCATGGTGATGATGACGATGCTGGAGCCCCGTATCGTAGTCATATAGTTTCTTTGGAAGAAGAAACAGAAGAGTCCTAATGGTGTAGCGTTTTCTATTTTCTCACTCCCGTGTTAACTGAGTCGTATTAAATGGTGGAACGATGGAACGGCAGAAGAGTGTTCTATTTTGATGCTACACACACAAGACACGTACACAGGCACATGCACTTATGCTCTCACTCTCCTCAAAAAAGGATAGTGAAGACGAAAAATAAATAAGAAGAGAAAGAGGAAGGAAGGATGTGGAGGAAAGCTGGGTGGGGATGCGATTGTGCTGGTAGTTCTCCTGCTTCTCTGTGTGTGTATGTGTTGGGTATACACGTTGTAGTTGTAGTGGGAGCTGGTAGTCGAAGGAGTAATAATAATCATAGTAATTTCCTTTTAATCAGGACACGCAGCACTAGTAGGAGATTGTTGGAAAGGGGATATATTACAAAGGCCGACTGTAACAGAGAGGTATATATGTATATCTATAGGAGAAAGTAGGAAAAAATTAAGAAGGAAAAGATGTGGGCTTTGACACAGCATGCTTAAGTATTTCAGCGTAGCTAACGATTCGAACGGAACATCACTGACAAAACAACAACGAACTATTGTAGTTGGTAGGTATCATCTTTTCCACTCCAAATATACGGGGTTATCTGTATCTCTCTGGTGGAGGGAATTAATGAAAAAAGGAAATTGACGGATTGATAAATACACTAGGTTCTGGGGTAGCATAATACTACACCGGGTAACTTTTTCCTGCTAAGGATATCTCTACGAAACAAAAATATGTTACGGTTGAATGAAAAACAAAACTACAAAACTTGCAATTAGTAAAGGGAAATCGCTTCCAATGTTTGTTTTCTTTTGTGACTCTTCTCGTAGTCAAAATCATCATCATCATGACGACGACGACTAGCGAAGCGCGATCCTGGGTTCCTTCGTCTCATTATCATTTTAAAGTGGAGCATGAAAAACCTTATCTTAAAATCCTTTTGTTCCCAAATGTGAATGAGACAATAGTGAGGATGATACTAGGCATTGTGTAAGACAAGATGTAGGCGAGAGCCGAAAATTTTGGAAATTCTTGGATTATTTATGTTCTTTTTAACATACGAGTTACTACGTGTCGTTTGCAGCTCTTACGAACAAAGCACACGAGGGAAAACTGAAAATAGTTCGGTTTTGTTGTGAACTGGAACAGGGTAAACCAAAAGGAGAGTTTAATGATGGCCAGCTTTACAGACTACGTATTACAATAATAAAGATGATGATGTTAATGCTATTTTCAGTTTTTCTCAGAAAAAGCATCCAGGTATGGAGGGAATATGCAGGTATTTTCTATTATAAATGCACACAGCAAAAGAGGATTAGTATTTCTCATTTTTCCTTTCTGTTTAATTAAATCCCCTTACTAATTAGTTCATTATAGTAATCCTCGGGGTTCGGTTCTCCTCTCCATTTTTCTTTTACTCCCAACCTAACAAAATACCCTATGGAGTACACGACATACAACAACCGTCCTACGCGCAAGCAAAACGGTGGGGGAGCCAAAAGCAAACGCAGACAACAATTAGCATGCAATGTCAGACAGCTCATTATTATGCATATCATACCGTCGATGTTATGGTACCATTGAAGCTCCTTTCATTGTCGTATCAAAACGTAATACTGGCTCAAATCAGCTTCGTCTCGGGTAAACAGTTTTTCACACTGGAAAAGACTGGCGATAATGAACACAAGTGAGCAGCTTATACCCAGTTTCAGCTGTCTTTTTATCACATTTTAATGTAACTATTTGTTGGGCTACATGTGTCTATTGAAGGTCGTTGTGGTAATACACTCCGATAGTTGGCTGATTTTTGGGGAACGAAATTACACCCAGTTAGACACATGTACCTGTATGCATGCTGGAGGTTTGAAGCGTTTTACGTTGTCACGTATTCTGTATTTAACTGCAAATCATGTGGACAAAATATGATTTAGTCGGAGATTGTTATCGACCGCAGATTCATTTCAGGGCCAATAATGAATGAATCATTTAGGTCATTACTGTACTGCCGTTTCATTATCATTATCATTCTTTTGTCCTGTTGTGTCTGATGGACGTGTCAACTTTTTGTTGAAATGAAGCTGAAGACATAGACAAGGTTTTATGATGGATTCTCATAAAACAATATTTTTACCAAAATAAGCTGTCTTTCGTCCCCTATTATGCTCGTTAAAGTCATTTAGCCTTGTCTTTAATGCTGGAAAGGTGTATTTCATATGTGACTTTCCAATTTTCTCTTTGGTTTCAATGGAGGTAAGCGATTTTTTGGTAATTGTCTCATATTTACTCTCATCCATTCCCTTGTTTCCCCATGTTTTTGTCACAATGTGTAAAATTGTTGTCGATTATATATCACTAATGGTTTATAAATGTACAGTAAGTGTTTCATAAAACAGTCACGCAATATACTAATGTTAGATAATATAGTTATGCTGGTATGGTACTACCGGGAAAAGGCCGAGCATACTGCATTGTATGATGATAGGTAGGTGTGTTATGAATTTAATGTGATATTGTTGCACACGGTAGTTGGCAACACTGTCAATAATACTACGGCGGCCCTTTCTCCTGCCGTTGTCGTCGTTTTCGTGAGTAGACTTTTCCATTACCAGTGCTGCTCCAAACTTGCAAGCAGCACCGCCACCACGTAGGTTAACGTAAATTTCCTATTCGCCTTGTCCTTTTTTCCTGGTAGAGTCGTGCCAAGAGGGACATCAAATTGAAGGGTGTGTGTGTCTGTGTGCTCATGTTCGTTTCGTTAAACTTGACGTTAAAATAATAAGACAAGAGAGAGAGAGAGAGCTGAAAAGAGAATATAAGCAAGAGCAAAACAGACAATAAATTCCCATTGATTGTATATATTTCTTGGGTAGGAAGAAGGAGCCACATATTTATTTCGATATGGGTGTCTCTCTTCGCTCTCAACGTCGTTCCCAGTAGAGGTGAGCAAGAAGATAGAAACTTTCAGATAAGCACTTAATGATTTTTGGGGGAATATGAACAATTTGGTACTGCTTGTCCAAAATAAACTGTATAAAATTTCGAGAAAAAACATACGATCGAAACTTGACTTAATCGGATAATTTATTTACCCTTTGACATTCGATAGCTGACTTTAATCTCCGTTCAGTGTAATGCTAGTTTTCAGTCATGGACGAATTTCGACCATGATTCGAACATATCCCAAGAAATGTGTTTCAGACATGGATGGACTAGAAAGTCATCCGACTCACCCCTGGTCAGGATAGGCGTTTTTTTATAAATTGCTACTTATAACCGAAGACACAGGAAATATGTATATCATCATCGATATAATAAAAAGAAACGTATTTTTTATTTTCTGGAGGATGGGAAGTGAAAGTCATGTATGAAGGCGAGATGATTAAAATTGACGTGATTATTTTTATGATACTTATTACATGTGACTTGAATATGATTCGATCATAATTAGCATTGATTATTGCACTTGTTCAGAAAAGTAATCGTTCATGGTAAAGTTGCCGAAAAGGAAAGAGCAATATAGGGAGAGACAATGACCCACAGAAGTATAAACTTGCAAGGATACTTTGTATGGCCTTTCAGCATAAAAAGTATGGCCTGTTCACACCTAATAGTGTGCACCATTACATAAGGCGCAGTTCACTCTCGGTAATAATTAATTTTTTGCAAGCTATGAGGTCAAAGATTGCATAATATTTTTTACCGAGAAGGAAACCAGCAGTGAAAAATCCTGTCAAGCTTTCGAAGAAAGATTTTGTGATGAGGCACTATAGTGATCCCATAATAAACAAATTGAACATTTTCCCATGTGCTCTGCCTTTTCACGGACGAAGTCTGTCTCTCTCTCTCTCTCTCTGACTCCCCGGTTCCTTGTAAAAAATACTTGGTTTTGTTCCTGTTCACGTATTTTATTGCCCAATAGTTTATGACGTCAAAAGAGGAAAACGGCATGGTACTGCTGCCTGCATAAAAGTGTGTGTAAAGCAATTTTCCAGATCAGCCACTACATGTAAAAGGCAGAGTGAGTTCTTCAGTTCTTGCCAGAGAACAAGCACGTACTAAGTATGATGATAGTATAATCATTTTCTTGTATGCAGCCACACAAACACATTCAACCACGTTCAATTTATGACATAGCGGAAAGTAAATTCCAGTTACGAACAGTTTTAGCATGTTTGTCTGTTTGTCTACCACCCCTTATTGCAGTGCTCAAAGGCCGAATTGTTTACGACAGGGGCTTTGAATTTGGTAAACACAGCTTTTAAATTTAAGTCAGGCGCCAGGTCATGAATTGTATACCAATTGATTTTGATCTACACGACATGAATTAAATTACGAAGAAATGTAGCGAGATAAAAGTGACATCAGATGAAGGAAAATTTCCTTGTTTTACGCTCCACTATATTTAAACAATGCAATCTATGCAATCAATCGCTTTTAGTTGGCACTAGCTAAGCTGGCGCCGCCGTCTGTCGATTTGTAAGTTTTCTCCTTAAAATACAGTTACATAGCGTCGTTCGTCATTTTTGAATGCAACACGCCATTTCCAGCTGTGTGTTTATTGTCACATGTAGTTCACGGATATATCTACATTTTAGGACCATTTCGTTTTTATGCACAAGTTCTGTCTTCCGTTAGATGTGCATTATGGGCAAGAAGGAACATTATATAGCACTGTATGTATAAGAGAAGCTGCATTGCATCGTGCGCGGCATAATAGGAGTAGCAAAAGATGACGTATGTAATAATAAAAATGAGTTGTTTTTGATGAGGCCTTCTGCTGCCGTTTTGCCGGAGTGATAATAAATACCTCCGTAGTTGGTAAGTGTTAGAGCGTGTCCAAGTATATGGCACGAAATTTAGCGGAATATGAAGTAAAACCGAAATTATGCGTCACTACTCTACAATCCCCTTGGCGAAATAATAAAAGTTGAAGCTTGGGAATAAGTTGAAACCACATAAACAATGACAGAATTAAAAGGTTAGTCTTGCGCGGTAGCATGTTTCTTTCTTCGTTTCTCGAAATGAAATGGTGAAGTTGTTCCAACGAGTTTCCACAAAATTTACTATGCATGTTGCCTAGACATGGTTGATAGTTTTGAAAAATGGTAGTGTTTGCTCGCACATCGGTAAAATGGGGGGAAATGTCTACTTTCTAAGTCAATTTTCTCAATAGTTACATTCATCTTAAATGAACCTTGTTTCGTGTCGCATGTCTGAACTTTACCAATCGTAAGATACTAATGCATTGTCGATAAAGTCATTAGTAGGAGGCGGATGCTTTTGTTTTTACACATATTATATCGTTTATCCAACAAATCAGACGGCAAAGTTTTTATCTTCATTATTTACAGCGTTTTGGCCATAAAAATTCAGAGGGAAAACCGAAAAGGGGACTATCCTCCCTAACAATACAATGTGTACGTCATCTAAATGAATTCTGCGTGGTTTTTAGACGCTCTCTCAAAAATTGTATGAGCACGTATCGTACTGGCTTTTGACCTTGTTTTTGTGCGTAGCAAAATCCAACCAAATCATGAGTCATACCTCGTCACATAATCCATAAAATGCTCTATTCATGCTACTCAGACGATATTACAAAATTTTCTGGCGAGGTATTAATAAATGGAAGGAAGCAATTTTTTCTTGAACATCCTACGTATTTTGGTAAAATTTACAGACAAATCCGCCTCCTAGTGTATGATACACTTTAACATACCACGTTGTCGTCAGTCTTTGCCTGACACAAAATCATCTTGTGTGTTGTTTCTGGCAGGGCGAAAGAGAAAGTTACATAACGGTAATATTTTTTCAAGACGCAAAGTTTGAGTATGGTCTTTCAAAGACTGTATTAATGTTAAAATACAGACTTTATGAATAATATAACTTGATATAGCGTCAAGTCACGTCACGTCACATATGCCAAAATAGTCTGATTTTTATTAGACATGACAGTCAGTCATAGTCTATTAGTGTTGTTATTTCAGCTTTAGCCGTCATCCGTCTTCTGTAAGTCGGTGCAGGCAAGGTAGCACTAAACCCTTTTTACTTTTTGAAATGCAGTTTCTACTAATTGATAGCTTAGGTGGATTAAGATCAATTTGTTGATAGCAAAACCTCCATTTCACCGGGGGAGAAAACCACTTACTTTTAGTGCAATACCTAGCATGTGGCATATCAGTAAACTCGTCTCACGATGATACAAAAATTGTGTAACCGTTTGTCGATAGCCGCGCTCCAACCCATTACACAATTTTTTGCCATGTCAATTAATCCGAACAAAGATAAACCGTATCAGATCCACTGCATTGTCGAAAAGAAAAAAAACTTTCTGGTGTTGGAGACATGACGCTCGCATACTGTGTTTAATATTAATTGGAACAAAATGTTACAAGTAATTAATGCCTCTGAAAAGAAGATTTAGAAGTATTGCAGAAGTAAGTGAGTCATGCCTAACCAGTTTTTACCCACATGGTGAATTCACTACGAGGAGCAATTTCTCCAGGTAATTTCCCCACACGACCTTCTGCCCATCCGGTGATTTCCCCTTGTACCGGTTTCCGTTTGAGAACTTTTCCCCCTACAGTAATAAACCCACGAAAATGGTAACGTAAATGATACGTTGGTAATTAAATAATGAACATAAAAAATAAATGACCAACATCGAAGAAAAATAAAAGATAACTGCAAGTGGAGCACCCGCAAGGGGAAACTGCTAGAAAGGGAAATGACACAATGAGGAAAAGTCTTGATGTACAAGTGAACCCTTGCTTGTAGGGAGTTAACAACAGGGGCAGGATGCAATGGGTTAAAGCATTACTATTTGCAGTTGGCAGTGCTGGCTTGTACTAGAAAAATAATACCACGGCCGATTTCTGTCTGTCTTGCATCTACCACGCTTACCAATTTTATATATTTTCCTTTTTCCATGAAAATGAAATTGACGATGGGATGTCACATAAATGTATTATGTAATGGTGTGATGGACATTGACATAAGCTGTACTGAGTTCATACATAATTCAACATAATTTAGCATGCTCTTAGTACGCTAAGCCGACGAAATTGAAAGGGCTACGTCCCTATGCTTCCTTCTTCAAAGGAACCTTTTACTGAAGCGTTTCCAAATGCCAAGCAAATTTCCTGTTAACATTTACATCTGTTGCAAAAAGGGTTTTTGTTGCACTTTTTTTCACAAAGAATAAATGGAGATAAAATTTGTCAAATAAAAGTGCTTTGCCATTACCTATTCTGATAATACGACTTCTTAAAGGAATCACCGCGATCAATTTGATTATCGTCATCAGGAAGATTCAATTATTTTATTAGTATTATTATTACTCTCAATGACATATATATATATAAATGCATGTGGGGCTGCCGTATAAATTTACGCGATATCCACCAATTCCATGATTTGTTATAATAACTGTCAACCTAACTCAAAACAACTACACACAAAAAAGCTTCCCTTTTCTCAGATGTCTGCTGATACAAAAGTTTGGTTCATTCTAGATAAAAATAGTTGCAAGTTACACAGCCGGTAATCTTGTTACACGTCTTGGATCTAGGCACTGCCAAGTGTAAGTTACGCTGCTGCAAATTTGAATTTTCATGCGGAATAAGTGTTGTAGTGAAAACAATATTTCACGAGGCGGGTCTCTTACATCAACGTTTTCCTTGTGCCTTGCCTTCACGACAGTGCACACACATGCTGCTGCACGGTCATTTTTCACGTCTACATTAAACCCGGATCCTTTTCATACACACTACACTACTCCCATTTCTCATCGCATTTTGTAACCATTACTTACATATTATATTTCGGTCAGTCAATCGACTGCCAACGCTCAGGTAATGATCCTCCGACAATGAGACCTTTCTACAAACATGTTACTTTCTCAGCATTTTACAAGTTGTTTCTGGTATCTACAGAGAATGCATGCATGAGAAAGGATGAAGCATCTTTATTAATTTCATGACATGGAGAAAGTTTCACTAACTGAAAATTTGATTCCAGTTTAGTAGTTGATTCTCGTACGTGCAGCCGTAATATTGCCATGTGTTAAAGCTGTAAAAAATTGCAAATGTAGTTTTGAGTAACACTCAGACGCAATTGTTCCTGGGGTGGTTACATGTACTTGAACGTGAGCGAAGGCTGCTGCTGCTGCTGATATGAATAAAAAATTCGCTGTCGTACAGACAACAACAGATAGCTCCAGGAGAGACGGAACTACGTTGTATATACCGACCGACCTACGCGACGTTCGTGTACAATAAATAGGCACAACAAATAGCGTATTTTCTTTTTGGAGTGGTGCCAAATGGGCTTGGCCAATAAAATGCACGTTCAAAAATGCGAGTTTGCAGAGAGTAGTAACAAGATAATATAAAGTTTAAATTGCTCGTTGACCAAAACCAAGCAAAACAGTTTTAAGAGAGGGATATATGTATGCACATATATATACGCACGCTTTGTGAGAAACGCTACTGAATTTCAAATGAAAGCAAATTGTTAGGCGGACAATTCAACTAATGTTTTAGGCTTCTATATGATGACGACGATGACGTGAATGGCACAGTAATATGCGGAGATCTTAGCCAAAATATTTTGTAATAAGCTTTATTTATCGTCTAGCAACAGCACAAGCTGATTCAAGGAGAGAGAGAAAGAGAGGGAGAGAGAGAGAGAAATTTTAGCGGGGCATACCACTCTTTCCATTTAATTTATTAAAAGTTCCAACTATCTGGCTACTGCCTTCTGGATTATGTCCATACATCCGGTTTTCATAGAAAATGATATAATGGTATAAAAGGATCCTGCCTGCTGCACGTAGGTACAATTAAAAGCTTGGGCACACTCGTCGTCGTATATAAAAATGTAACATTTGAGGACTTTTCTCCTTCGTTATTCATGTAAGTAAATTCATTATCGGGGTATGTATGAAGGTATCCGCATTTTAGTTAAAACTGTCCCCCTGCACATTTTTTATTTTTAGGAGAAAGTTATTTTAATTTAATAGCAGGAAGTGACTCTTCCTGCTTCCCGGCAGCGTATCACATGATGTACCTGTGGGACATTTGTATGTTCTTTGTTAGGCAGGCTGCTTGATTGTAAACAAGTGTGTACAAACAATTATTAGAACGCTGTTGCTGCATCTATAAATGCATACAGATACTATACTGCACTGTCTTCTCGGTATTTATTTTGTTTTGATTTGCCTTGGGAGACATTTTGATTTATTTAAAAATGCCTACACACCTACCACCATGACATTCCGTTATAACCAAGTGTGTAAAAATAAGATGCTTAACAAGATGCATGGTGAAGATTACGTTTGTTGAATTGTTATTGCCAAAAAATTCGTATAACCAACGAAAAGCACACAGATGGTTTTGATCAAGACGATACAATGTGAAATGGTTGAAGGTTGTTTAATGGGCTCTGTTCTCTGATAGTGATATTATCAACCTATAATACTGAATCATGCATTACTGGGACTTTTTTTATTATGCAGACATACATCTGTTGAGTTGATACTATGGGGACGTACAAGAATTACATGTATTTCAGGCGCTGCACACTCACACATTAAGTTTTTATTTCCTTTCAAATCGGACGCAAGATATAAAAAAATATTTTATTGGAAACCGTAATATTTTATTGTAAGCTGTAACTTAATTATTCAAAAAGGTTCTCATGGCACCAGTCACTTTATGAGCGACGGACGACAAAAATAAAACAAAATGAAAGTGTCCACGCAGAGTCAGTGAATTTGGTGCTGCCCAGCCTTTTCCAAGTCACATCGTGCCTTTCGGTTTTTCAGTGTTTTCCTAGTCATTTGCAGTAGTTTTGGTTACTCGACGACATGTAGTTGATGGCCGGGTGGTAACTATATTTTAGTGGTCATATATTTTCTCTCATGGAATGAATATGAAACATGAAACTGCGGAAAGTACCTGTGAGGTTTTTACAACAGGAGCACACCACATTTGCCTGTGAATATCGCATCATGCGAAAACCTAATGTGTGATGTACATGCACCTGCTTGTGTAGTTTATGTTTAAAGGTTTACGCTCTGCTCGGTGAAGGTGAAAGTACTGCATATAAATGTTATGTTTCTCCTGCTGGATAACGGTTCATAATCAAATGCCAAGTAACCTACCACGACGCACTATAAAGGTCCTCAGTTGATCCTGTTTTCTAGCAAGTCTGCTTCCACAGTGGCGGCGATTAGGACATCGTCGTATTGCTAAAGAAGGAATGATTATGGAAGGGAATAAGGTAGGATATAAAATTTCCTTTTTTTTATTAAATCTATGACAATTGCTAGTGCTATTATTATTGCCTCTTCTATGATCAATACGTCTACAGTGCACAGTCAGGGACATGAAAAAAGGGCTAATAAAAGCTGTTAAAGTAGAAGAAAAACAAGTATAACAGTAAAAATTACACAGAAAATGAGCATTTTTATTATAAAAGGTCATCTACATTTTATTACTCCCATTCATTTACTTTTTTCATCAGGAGCTCCATTCCGTCGCCCCATGCCTTTTTACGAGATACTGCAGGCAATACTGTAGTTTTATTATGGTACTTTTATCGTGTGTTTCCACCGCCACCACCACCACCACCAATTTACTATTAAATAGCCACTAAAACCATCTCAAAGCTCGGCTCTTTTTCTACGTATTTTTCCCTCCTCATTCTCTCTCTCTCTGTCTTTTTCCTTCATTTGCTCGTTGTGATTTTTACTGAAATTCTTTACGAAAAAAGGAAAATGAATGCCAGGAACTGATCCACTGCAACCCAGCAAATTCTTTGACGAAATTGTGTATTGTGAAAAGTTGGACAAGTCTGGGGCACAGACAGAAATTGAGCAGTCGTGGGGACTTCGTAGGAAAAAGTTATTTGTACCGTATATGCGACAGACAGAAACAAAATCAACATATTTCGAATTTATTTTTCTTTTCATAAGATTTTTTTCTCTCTCTCTCCATCTTTCTGTTTACTTTCCATTATATGATGTAAGTAGAATCCGTTTACGAAACTAAATAAATTTTGTTTTCCTCTTTTCTCATACATGTAACGTGTCCTTCCTGGGGTAACAGTAGTCGACGGGATATTTATCATTATTTATTTTTTCTGTTTATTTCTTATACAAATACATATGGAACGTGAAAGAAGCGTTTAAATAATATTTCAGAATGACGGCAGACATAAAACATTCCTTGTTGGACACGCCGTTTTGATTTTTATAAAACATAAGTGATTCATGGGAAAAGAAAATATGTAGCGCTTCTTTCCCGTTTACTACATTTCAAACTAGCTGTGATGTATCGTTGACGAGGAAAAGTAGGGGTCTATATATAGACCCAAATTATTTGAACCTCTATGACGACGGCTGACAAAGAACGGATGACTTTTTATTTGAAAATTCAAATTTATAATCACTGGACACATCATAAACAGAGACACTACAAAGAAAACCACGCGCTCCAAATGACACTATGACGAATAAAGCATATACAACGTTGCAATCCGAGCTACAGGGTGTAGATGGGGATGTGGGAATAGAATGAAATTATAAATCGTAAATAAGAAAATGCTTATAGTGTCTAACTGCACAATATTAGTATTATTTATTATTGGCTCCTGCACGAAAAAATTTGCCAAACTAGAGTCGCAACCACTTTTAAGACTCTCATCGCCTCAGTCATCCTTTCTCGAAACCAGCTCAACGAACTGAACTCTCAATTCTATATAAAAAAAATCGTAATCATACTCTCTTTTTCCTGTTCAAAGCCAAAAAGCCATACATGCTGAGCCAATTCGCACTTTTACGTAAGAAAGAAACCCAACAAGCATTCTGCCTATTTTAAAAGATGCGCAGTACCAACCAATATTTAGTATTTAGTCATTTGAACCTACATTCACTTTGAGCTTGTCAGGAAAAGTTGCTCTCATAAGCGGAGGACCTATATGTCCTTAAGCTTCTCTTTATATTCAAGTCTTTATAAAAATTAAGCACCGTCGGTCCGTCAGCTTTCACAGCGAGCTTGGTTATTCCTCAGCCCTTCTGAAATTACTTGATAATACTGTTGCCGAGTTAAAAGAACAACCTACTACCGCTCGAGTGTTGCAACTCGAGTATTTGGATGTGCTCTTAGCATTTTCGTTTATTATAGAAGATTATCTACATTTCTACATCATATACTCGTATATAATATACCATAAATGCGATATGAATCTTGTCGTGAGTCAGTAATATGATGTAAAAAGTGTCTAAGTGGATATATATGACAATTATCAAGTGTCATGCTGCCTAAAACTTGCTATTTATCAAGAGCCTGAAGCACCATCTAATATTCTAAAAACGGGAAATTGTTATTATTTGACTACATGTTCAACTCATGATGGATTAAATACTGGAGTGAACTGTATGACGTCAAATCTATGAACAACAATTCAATCCATTTTCAATTTTCATTTCCATGACTGACTGTTCCCCATTTAGTCGAAAAGAAAATTATTCTCGGCATCGTAGTAGGGCGGGAAAATAATATCCTGAATCTGACAACTCGCGTTTAAAACAGGATCAACTTTGTAGTGCACGACTCTTTATACCCTTCCAAGAAATTCGATTACCAGAAAAAGGAGAAATACAACGACAGAATTGTAACGAAAAGAAGCGTGTTCAAATAAGGCTGCCATTTATTATTTATTGGTCACCAGCATACACTGGCTCAGCTCCAGAATCAAACGAATGGAACAGAAAGAACGTCCGTTATTCTGTCCAAGTTAGCATCCCCCTGGTCACCCCAATATACAAAATCCATGGTTAACAGAACATGCTGAATAGCATTGATCGTATTATATTTTATACAGAAAAAGCTTGCTAGAATAGCTTACATCATTATTCAATCGCTTTTCGTCTGGGGAAATGAAAACATTTAAAATTAGATGGATTGTTGTAAATGCTAAATGCCTGACATGTAAAAGATGTAATACCAACCGGTGGGCTCCATGTATACTTTTAACCCGGGATTTTCCTGCCTTTTTGGCCAACTTAGGGTGTTGCGTTGGGCAGAAACTAACACGTACATTTTTCTCGCAGAATAATATACTTCGGAGCCGAGTCATGCCTGGCGACAGGGAAAAATATTTACCCCTTCTAAATAATACGTAACCGTAAATATATAAATACCCATCTTTTCTTGTTGTCGCTGTCGTTCACCGAACAGCGGTCGCATCGGCTTTGCGCGGTCACGATAATGATGATAGCACTGGTGGTGGCGGTTGGTTGGCTGTCGTTGTAACTACTTGTAAGTACATAATGCATAAGTTAATGGCTTCTTTTAAAGTGTGCACATCAAAGCAAAAACTAGGTTCTCTTTCCAAAAAACGATACTGAGGCTGAGCTGCCTGAACTAAAGGGAAAAGGCAATAATAATTGCTTCTTTTGATGCCCGCGCACTACCACACACGACGTCTATTTCTGGTGTGCTGCTTGCTGCCGAAAAAGAGCTTTTAGATTATAGATGCTCCCAGTAAATACTCTGCTACAAAACTGCAAACCAGCAAGCTAGAAGACAGCAAGTACAGCCTTTCTACTTTCCGTCGCTATACCACCACCACCCCGACAGCAACAACAACGACGACGGTAACAAAACCATCATCTTCAACAATAACAAAATCATTGAAAATGTACACCGAACAAACTTCATCGTCAACTTTTTTTCTAGACACTTTCACTGACTTTCTTTATTCTCACGCGGGCGCTCAGCCTAAGTAAGGCCTTCTTGCTACTACTTCTATTACCACCAATTCTACACAGAAATGGATGGGTTTTCTTCTTTTTTTAATGCAAACATGACAGAAAGGGAAAAAAAGAAGAAAAAAATGTTTGTTGCGTTGGCTTTGGATATACATGCCGTGAAGCTTGTTCGTGTGCTCGTGCATGCATACGGCATGTGTGTCCCTTTCTCACATGTCCCAGAAAAATATCATGAAAAAGGTGAAATCTCTTACGTAGGAAAACCGAAAGACGTTGATGTCGCGATAATAGAAGGAAAACGAGAAAACGTATGTGTATAGTATTGTATCGCGACACTTCCATTTTCTCTGACGTTTTTTTCGAATGACCTGGAAACATTTCATGTGCTCAGTCCCATTTTTGGCTGTCACAGAACCGAGATTTTTGGTAAGTGCTGCTGAGATATGGGGGGAATAGAATAACTTTGGGACGTTGACGTTATTTGTGAATGCTTGCTTTGATGTTGTACTTTTGAAAATGAAGGAACCGGTTCTCCTTGAAAAGTCCATCAGAGTGTATTCGGGCCAGAGTCGAAAAATGGATATTAGCAGCTGTAACATCTCCATATTTTACAAATATTGATATTGATGAAAGGTTTGCCCAAGAAATTTACAAAAGTGATGCCGTCTGTCTGCAGTCCATGCCTGTGGCAGGGTAACCCTCTGGCGGAGCGGTCATTTTCTTTAAAGCTTCCTATTTGTGGGTAGGAAAGTTTCTTGGCAAAAGGTGTATTGATTCAACATTACAAAAGGAAGCTGAGGAAGAAGTTTTGTGTAGGGTATGCAGGGCATGTAAAGGAAAATGATGTTTTGATTTTCCTTCTTTGTTGTATAACTGTTTAATCTTGTCTTAATAATAATACCATGCTTGTTTGATCCTATGAAGTGGGCCTGCTGGCTCGGAATTATGTAAATTAAAAGTCTAGACAATTCGTTCCATAATTTATTAATATAATTTTACCTATAAATTTTAGATTCATGTTAACTATAACTATATACTTTCTCGCCTGGCTGGGGCAGAAATCAAGATAAATGCTACAAAAACTATGTGTTGGCTTGACTAGGCATACTTTGCAGGTACTTGTATACAGTTTAGAGTTGCTGCTGGTTACCGTGAACCTTTTCAACACAGGTTGAGTTGAGACCGCTATTTTTAGCCACCGCTTGTTTGTGGTTTATTTTATGTAAAGTGGTTTTCCCTTATTTTCGTTTGAAGGAAGGAGATCTGCAGTGGAAAGAAAAACGGCAAAAGGAAAATGGTTTGCGGTTTATTGCATTGTCTTCAGTGGATAACTACGGACAGGGACAGGGAAAATGTTGCTGTGGCATGGAGCATCTGAGCACGCATGCAATTGATGTATAGACATTCCTCTGTCGCTGTTGATGATGAAAATACATTTTATCATGGAAACAACGAACTATGTACTGTTGTTGGCGTACATGGTGCCGCACAATAATAATACCAATAATAGGAACAATAGACTTTTTTCCTGAAATGCTATTCGACAAGGGGAGAAGAAAAAATGAACAAGCAACTAGAAAAATGAAGAAGAAAGCAAGGACCCTTTTTGTATGGTGATGCGACAGTGACGACTAAACCCATTTGTTTCTGTTGCTTGCTTGTCTGGAGGCTAGAAGAGAAGCGGGGTAAGAGGTAGCCTCTGGAAAAGGCCATTCTACCACTATTATATTATTTTATTATTATTCTGCCGCTTAGTCAATTTATGCATCACTGCACATGTATCCGCCTGAGAAAGCCGAGCATGCAGTGCACAATATAATGAAAGGCCTGTGGGCATTTTTCTCTTTGTGGAGGATTCAGCAAACTAGTTGGGTTGAGATATGAAGGAAATTTAGTCAGTTATAATATGCACGTGAACTGAAGTTGAACTCGCATACTAGTGCGGGTTAAGTTACACTCAAGCAGGTTATTTTTCTCAAGGAAAAAAATGGACGGACGGGGTGTAGAGAATGGCGTAACAAAGTAGAAAGTGGTGGTGGTGGTAGTGTGCCACATGTTTTCAGTGGCACAATGTATTTATCATTTGAAAGCTAGACTAGAAAGTCGCTTTATGGGTAAAACATGACCACGTCACCAGACCCAAATAACGATAGTTTAAAAGAGAGCAAAGTGTACGTTGCGACGACGAGGGAAAAATACCCTCCGGTAGATATACTTACATAAAGAACGCGTCGTAGGAAAGGAACAGGAGAGAGAGAGAGACAAAGGTAGCTGGGGTGGTGTGTTGTGTGTTGCGTCTGCAGAAATCATGTAATTCCACCGTCAACAGTTCACTGTTACGTAGGTGTTGTTAGCCCCATGTGAAAAGAAGGAAAATGCTAGAAGAGGTGTCCATTTTTCCTGACTGGTTGTTACCTTCGTTGTCACTAACTATTTATGTGGTTCGTCTGACAGAAACCGCAAGCCGAAAAGTTAACAGCTAATATCCCATTGTATTTATTACATTCTCACCGTTGGAAAGAGACTGTGTTTGCTGTTGTGTAGACGAAATGACGAAAATACAGTTGCTGATGGTGGATAACCACAAAAACCATTTTGAATCGTTGTCGTATTTCATTGGCTGCTTTGGACCGTTGTCGTTTGATGGAAATTAGTTTGGACATTTAAACCACAATAGATTGAATATCAAAATGTACAAGCACTGAAACAAATGAATCGCTAGAGAGGAAATTGGAATTTTGGAAATAAACCCAAGATAATGCTGATGGATGAAAGAGGATGATCAATATGAACAGCAAATTGTAGGGGAAAATAAATATATATAGAGTTAATAATTTTTGGATAATAAAGTGGAAGCTTAGGCGGGGTAATTCTTCTTATTTTCCCGAGGGGTCAGAATTCATTAAAATGTATTGGACCCTCACTGACTTATACACCGCTTGTGAAAGCAGAAATTCAAAAAAGACGTTTTGGCAAGATGTGACCTCGCCTAGTGCAGGATATGAAGTCGGTTAAGCGCTGCTTACTAATCAACGGTAACAAAGCCATTAAATAGTTATAACGGATAGTCTGTTGTTTTAGTATGAAAACTGAAATGATTTCCATGATGATATATGTGAAACGCTTGCGGGAGATAGAAGAAGGCCGGCGCTGACAAAAACTGGCTATGGATCTGCCATGCCTAATAATCATATGGCCTTTGGAATCCCCCAAATAACATCACTATCACATTTACGACCTTCCAAAATTGGTCTTTGACAAAAAAAGAAACGAAAAAAAAACCACGATAATCGTCGTTGTCATCCGCAAAAGAAAAATTCTCTCGTTTCTTAAGTTTAACAGTTGACAGTCAGCAAAAAAGTAAAAGAAATGTTACCAGCGTGGCAAACCGTATATATGAGAGACGCAACGGGAAACTGGAATAGAGAAAAGGAATATGATTACGTGGTCACTGACAGTGGCAGCATTAGTTGTAATGCCAGTAGTCCTTGTCGTCGCAATGTTTTTGTGATCCAAAAAGTGGCGCAAAAAAGGCAAGTAGGAGAATTGGCGATTGTGTACATATTTGTGTGTTTGCAAAAGGTTAGAAAAAAATAGTAAAACACGCGCTAGCTGATTTTCCTTCCACTGCTGCTGCTGGTATATATATATATATATATATATATATATATATCTACAACTACTACATACTATACAACAAAACGACCCAAGTACTTGCACCATCCCAGAGTGAAAAGAAATAGAGATACTATATGTATTACTACAACGGAAGGCAGTACACATGAGCTGCAGCCGCAGCAGCAGCAGTTTTAAGTTTGAACTTCCATGTGCGATGATGATAATGCTAATCTAGAGAATGTGACGTCAATCCGAGAAAGAAGGAATTTTACTTGGCTGTTGTAGCAGAAGAACATTTTTCTATATATACATTGTCGAGTTATGGTAGAGGTTGGTTGGTTTGGTTGGCGGTGGTGGAGTGTTCGAAAAGGACAACTTGAGTTCCTTTAATAAGAACAGCTGTACTATATAACCCGTAGGAGAAGTAGTAACGATATTGATGTTATGAATATAACACTTTTCTCCTTTCAGCTCAGCAGCAGCACCAACGTCGCCGCCGACTTCTATCCCTGCCTGCTATTATGTATTTTTCTTGCTAGTTCGCTTCCATGCATAGATGCACACACACACGGTATTTCTGTGTAGTTTGTTCAAATATCTGCCCTGCTTTGCTGCTGCTCCATTTCTACGAGTAATCTAACTAGAAGACAGTACAGAGACAACTCTCTGAGCTTTTTTTTCGAAACTCCGGTGAACATTATATACGAAGATTTCTCCATTTTTGTCGTTCAATTGTGTCCCATTCTCTCGTGTACGCTCCTCTCTCTATCTCTTTCTCGTTTTCTTTTTATTCGTTTTTTTTCTCGCGCTATTTCTCGCTTTCTCCTTTTACTTAAGGAGACTTTGTTTCCATGTTGTACAGTTCTATATCCAGTGTGCGACACACAAGTTACACAAATTTTTAGAAGAATAGAAAAGTCAGTAGGAGCGGTGCCGTTTTCCCAGCATTTCTCTGTAGAGTTGGTACAGAGAGAAATTTTGTGTTTTAACTGGGAAAAAGTAGACATCGTTTTCCGTGGTACGCTTTATGATTGCCTTTCAAGTTTGTTTGAGCACAGAGAAATGAAAACGACGCTTCCTGGAAATCATAAGGTAGAGGGAACCAATTCGATGTTCATACCTGATTGCACAATATTCAAATTTTTATATATCATATCATAGGCATTGTAATTATATGCACTCTCTTTCGTATACAAAGACAGCGAAATGGTTATGGCGTAATAGAAGTTTTATACAATTCCAGAAGTACATCAATTGAATAAAAAACGCCACTTTTTTTGTGGTTTGAACTCGCCAGTCAATTATGTCTTTTCACTTCAAAGGATGTACCCCGCACCAAAGTGAATTGATGGCCTATACCTATGCAGAAGAGTAATGCGTTTTTAACCAGCAATTTTAGCGACAGTGTCAAAGCAAAACAAAAAAAAATGTACCTTGTTAAAACACTCGACTCGTCTGTGAGAAAAAAACACGCGGAATATGATACCTAAAAGTACGAACCTTTTCCCGTGTACTTTACTCAAACTATTGTGTGAACCACGACGACGATGATTTATACTCCGATTTATGCACCCGTTACATATTCAAATGTGCCCAGTAATGTTTACTTTTAATTCAGTGACCATTCATCACCCACAACGGTGCGTTTTCAGTAAAAAAAATTTACGTAGTTTTTCACTATTTGCGCTCTTATTCACAATGTTTTTGAAGTAGGCAATTCCGTGTTTCCTTAGGGATACCAACATGCATCATTATTATATCAAACAGACCGTAAGTTTGTAATGAAAGTTGCTAGATCATTATAATAACGGTTCATCTAATTGTCTGTGTGCACGCAGTTACCCAGCTTGCATGTGTTTGCGCCCTGTGTATATAGGTAGTCAGCGCGTGTCCCCTTAATGAAAGAGATACGTCGTTTTTATACTGTGTAGGTATTTATTATCTGGCGTAAGTGCATATACCAATGAAAAGCGACGAGAGAAGAGTACTTAGTCTTAAGGAGCAGAAGGGAAGGAG
The DNA here is from genome assembly GCA_027744055.1 of Callyntrura sp. NNG-2020. Taxonomy (NCBI): domain Eukaryota; kingdom Metazoa; phylum Arthropoda; class Collembola; order Entomobryomorpha; family Paronellidae; genus Callyntrura; species Callyntrura sp. NNG-2020. Next base: position 19,915 of record JAHZNE010006144.1, read on the forward strand.
AAAAGATGAAAGCAGCAGTGATACAGAATGCTATAATGATCTCTGGAAGAAAAGACATTTCCAAGTAGTTTGTAAGCGCAAAGAAACACTCGTTTCACAAAGAAACCAGAATATAACAACGGTGGAATGTAGTAAAGGGGGAAAATACAAAGCCTGAATGCTACCTATATATTATATCACCACATCATCATTACTTCCATACTGTTGCCTTATGTCGTCAACATCTTTTGAGCCAACTCATCATCATTTTCTTTTGTTAAAGAAAGCGTACATACAAGCAACCATCATCGTCACCGGAGCAGTACCAAGCGGCATCCGTATCGCTCTCAGGTACAAAATTCAAAAGGTACAGGGAACGTAATAGACTATGGGTCTTCTTCTTATGTTCCCCCATATTACTTGGTTATCATTCGTTTTATGTAATATTCTTGTAGTTTTCCAAACACTTTACCTTTCAAGAAGATTAATGAACTTGCTCTGCTCATCTAGTTAATTCATCAGCACCTTGTTCTATTTTTCGTCATTTGGTATTACGTACGTATGGCGCTACACGTCTCGCCGGGAGGAAAAACTGTGGGGCAGATAAGGTTTTAGTGTCTTTGAGAGAAGCAGTTATGAAAGGGATTATTCTAGAAAAATACTTTATTATCTATGAAAAGTGGATTTAAATTGATTGACTGTCCAATTTTATTGTGCTATCATTCTAAACACGTTGTGCGACAATAAAGAAACCAGGTGTAATTTCAGTTGCTCCAAGCGAAATTACAGTCGGTAGTGGTGTTTTTTTACCAAGACGGGAAGAAAATGATCTGTCCAACCCATACGGACGGCACTTTGTCAAAAACAAACGATTCAATCTAGTTAATGGATTTCTTGGATATGTTGAATAATATAAGAGCGATTGCTCAAACGAAGTCCTGTGACCACTCAAGTAGTACTTGAAACTGCCTAGCATATGGGTTATAAACAAGGAAACGTAATAAAATAGTTTGGATTCATATCATGTAGTGGGCTTTTTGTACTAAAATGTGTAAACCCAGCTTAAATCATCGGCTTTCAAGTCGGTTGGTTAAGACTTCAAAGCTGGTTTTACATTCACATCATTCTAAAGTCGTAATTACATAACTGTAAGGGAACTTCAAGTGTACTTCATGTAAGATTAAATGGGTTTTATTCGTAGTTGACTGTACATATCTGTAGGGCTTTCTTGTTTTTCGTCGCATGCTTTCACTAATTTTGATTGCATTGGATGTGTACATTTTATATTTTCCTTTGGAATCCCTCTCGTGAAATTAGGTGAAACTAGAACTTTTATAGTCTATAGGTTGTTTAACACTAAGCGAGACTTACTTATTTACTTAAACGAAGCTACATACTTGGACATGTCCTTGGTTCTTTAAATGACCAACTATGGCCTTATGAGTTATCTATGCTAAAACATGATCTAAATAATAATTTTCAAATGACAAAATGCGAGAAAAAACTTTTCAAACAGATGCTACATCTCTGTCTACTTTTGCGCGTACATTACTGTAAATTGAAAATTGGTAATTGTAATTTGATTTTTTGTAAATAAAATGTCATGTGACCATGCAATGCAAACCATATGCGAATGGGAACCGGAAGTTGTACTCGCGAAAAAGACCCTGTGAGTGTAGGTAGACGGAGGGATAAGTCCGATCAAGGGATTCATGTGTTCAAAATAGACCATATTCAAAATTTCCGGAAATATTTATGTATCTAGAATGTATGAAACTTTTTTCCGTGACTGCCCATAAAATAATGAGCTCATAAAGCGTATATTTTGTATAAATGCCCATAAATTTATGGGCGTGTTTAAAAAAGGAATAGAGCTGTACGGAGGTTTAAATTATGCTTCTGATATGTGTGTTAAAATTGCAGTGGCTATAAGTTGAAATTTTAGTTTTTGAAAGTAAGTAATCACATATATAATATATTTCAATACAGTCCATCCTGTGACAGATTATTTGAAAAACTCCGTGAATGCTTGCTTATTTCTCAAATTTTGAGCCACCTTGCTATCACTTACACATGTCGTAACATACTGAAGAGACTGAGAGTCGTAATACTGAATAGGACAAGAATACGAATATTTAAGAAGAATATATTTTAAAAGAATACGAATATTTTAGGGCAATTCGACACGGACAAGTTTTAGTTGAAAATTTGGGACCGTTTCCTCACCTCTACACTTGACTTCCTACAGATTTTATAATTTACCCGCGTTTACACAAGACGTATACTTGAGCAGCAAGGAAAGCTCATTTGCTTTAGCAAGCTCAATTCATCATCAATAAACTGTGTAAATATAAATAGTTTGCCAAAACATTAAATGCATTCGTAATGTTAGAAGTGCCAAAGCAACTCTCAATGATGCAATGACTTAAGTCAGCAAACAAATTAAATAAAGCTGACAGCACTCAACATGTATATATAAATTGTAAACACACTAAAAAGAGAACGGCTGACTGGGCTCACTCTTATTTATCTGACCATCTCTGATTTACATAATATTACCTAAGACAGCTCCATGTAACATACTTACACAACACATGCGTTCTCTCTCCAGCACATATGCGCTCTCTTGAACAAGGATGAAGGTAAGACGATGACTTCAATTCCAATGGTAATCGGGCAAATCAATATGCAAATTTGATGGGGATTTTATGTACATCTCTTTTGTGAAAAGAGAGAGAGAGAGAGAGAGAGAAGGACGAGGGAAAGAAGATATGGGCGAATTTCAAGCGGCGCCATTAAATAGTACAAAAGGCTTTTGCATAGGCTACCATGCTGAGAGTTGAGTGAAAACGTCGACGAAGGCAATTGAGTAGCTTTTAGTTGCTTGGTTCCCTTCTCATTTCTTCTGGATTGGTAGCGAGTGAGTGACTGAGTGAGTGGTTTAGGCAGGGAGTAGTGATTCCACTGAAAGAAGAGAGAAAGTAGCAAGTAAACATGTTAAGATTACATTTAATTTTGTAGTTTCTTCCTGAGTCAATATTGTATATGTGTACATCTGATGTAAACCCACATCATCAACATCGCAGTCATCATCAGCAGCAGCAGCACAATGTTACACAGCATATTTTGCTTATGCAAAACCTGACAGGGGAAAAGGGTTTGCCCCAGCAATACTTTGAGTTTGTTCGTAGTTTAATGTTCGCGTTTCCTTCGACTTAGCTGCAACTGCTACGCCGATTACTACAGCGATTCTCTCTCTATATATGTACATACCTGGCTTTCTACAGTGTTCGGTGAATAAATTTCCAGGTTTTGTTATGATTGCCACTGTACTAGGTTGTCGGATGAAATGAATGCAATACAGTATGAAAAAGAAGAAAGTAGGGCTGATTGTATGCGAGGAATTGTGCTGAGAAAGGAGAGGTTTAAAAAGGGAGAGAAAGAGAAATGATTTGTTCATCCATTAATGCCTCTTTTTCTCTCAAGCTTGCGGCAGCGGCGGCTGCAGAAGTTTTCCCTTTTCTTTACGTAAATTTTCAATGAGGCGCGGATGGGCGGATAGAGAAAAAAACGATCGGGATGTTGATGAAACCATGCCAGAGAAAGTGGAAAAGCAGGAAAGCGTTTTCACTTACAGATCTTTACACGCACCAACTCTGTAGACAACGAAAATTTCAAAGCGCCGAATTTGGCCTCCAAGCTTCTGTTTTTATTATATGTATCCTATACTTACCGCGAATAAAGCCATTCAGGATATGGAAATGGTGCTGGTGACGAATCATGCTCGGTCACTGAGATCTCTTTATACAAAAGACCGCTTTCATTAGTTTTTTTCCCAGACTTACGTAAAAAAATGTCTCATTCATATTCTTTCGCTTCCTCCATTTTATTTATTTTTCCGCTTATATTTGTAGTGTGACTTTTTCATTTCCTAAAAAGGAAGTGCTCTTTGCATACAACTAATTGCAGGGAAGGTGAATGAACGAGCTGCTTATTTGTCCGGTCGAGGTTCTTTTTCTTCTTGAAAAAAAGGGAGAGAAAAAAACCCTTTACCAGCCCAGCGACCATAAACATGCTCCCAAAATCGCGCTCATGAAACAGAATCCAAAGAGAAAAGTAGTGAACCAGATAGGATACCCGTCTTGGAAAAAAAGCGTAGACAAGTAGGGACACCACATAGCGTTGGAATGGAATCCTGCTTCTAATACCATTTCGAAAAAGAATCACATATTTTCTTAGACAGTCTTCTTTCTTGGCTTGGATTTCGGCTTCCTTTTTCCCTGCCCCAAATTACATCAGCTATAGCGAGCTACAAGAATGCTTACAGAAAAATTACTCTTAAAATAAAGTCTGACAGGCATGTACACCTACTAGTACATAATGCATAAAAGAGTACAGAATTGGGAACGGGGTTTGATGACGATAATGTTTCAAATAGTGGAACTTTGGCATTATCCTAAGTAGCTCTTTAAGTGTACTGATATGGCGGTCATCATTATCGTCATCATCAGCGGGAGAATGGTGAGCGAGATATACGATATGAAAAGGAAATCGACAGGTAAAAAGTACACACATGATAGTCGTAGTAGTGGAAATGGGAGAGTAGTAAGCAGAGCGCGTATAGGCAGGCAGTACACAGTTCTAATGTGTTTGAAAAATAGTAAGTGGTGCCAGTCTTAACGTTTGTTATTTTTGGTAGAAGCATCGAATTTACCATTTTTTCCCCCTTTCGGATCATGATATGCTGCTGATGCTGCTGCTTTTGGTAGAGGAGGATGATGAAGTTCCCGGTACATGCCGTGACTCTGTTTTAGATGCCATTACACTCACAGGGAAAAGGCAATAACGTAGGTAAGGGCTAGGTGTACAGATAGAAGGGCTTTGATAGTAATTTTTTTGTCTATTCTCTCGTTTTCCCCTATCCTTTCCCGCAAACGGTGATACAGAAAGGAGAATGTCGGTCTTTTCCTTTGTGTCTCTTTTACCGCGACTACTATCATCAGCGAAATACACCGTTGCCCGTGTGTAACTCTGAATGGATCGATCAACTTGATACATATACACACACGGATACGGTAGTCTATAGTCAGGGAAACTGCGGGAGAAGAGAGTGACGGATATGTTCTACCGCCATAAAAACCGTAGGAACGGTTTGCAAACAAGACCGAGAATTTTCTCAGCTGCTCCCTTTTTAACAGGGTCACCACCACGAGGATTGTAATCGTTACCATCTTCATAATCATTGTTTTTGCGATCCAATTTTTTGCGGGGATAAGTCAGGGATTTGGCATATGTTATGATAATGACAGTGATGATGACGACGACGACTATGAACGCGGTGGGTTTGCACCGATTCCTCGACCCGGTACACTTTTTACCCAAAACCTGGTCGGGTTACATAAGCGAACAGATATTATTAATGGAAATAAAGACGATACTCCATTTGTTCCCTTCGATCAGGGAATTGAAAATGGGAGCGGGTCGGAAGGTGATTCCGCTTTACTATTTATCGGGTATCATGCTATCCAAAGATTTTGCCTGGCTGAGCTGGAAAAAAATGGAGTAAACTAAGTTATCTACGCATCTTTTATATTATTATTATGCACTGAAAGGAAGGATGTTGATATTAGATCGTCTGGTAATTTTGTCCTGTCCTTGTGTGTCGTCGGTAAATATGTATGAAGGCTATTATCTCTTCCCACTCGCACCGGAGACTGAAACAAACCAGAGAGAGAGAGAGAAAGCAAGTGTCAGAGATAGCTAAATGTAATGAAGGGTCTTTGTACGTTGACGCTATACAACTTGCTCTATTATCACTGATATCAGATGTTGGATCTTTTTTTTGCTACCGGCACTGCTTCCGCAGTCCTGGTTGGTTGGTTGCTCCTTTACGTTCTACTACACTGTGTGGTTTAGTGACGGGTCAATTTGTATTGTGCTATCATCGTTTTCCCTTGTCGCACCATACTCGCTAACTTTTATCCATTTTTGGGAGCATAAAAAATAAATTGGAAAAATATGCCGATTACACCATTATTGGATTTACAGCTAAAATGAAATAAAAATGAACGAGAGAAAGAGATAGAGTTAAAAACGATTCCAATTTTTACGACCGCATTGCATATACGTATTCCAGGGTATATTTCCCCAAGGATATATTTTAAAACGGATTTGACTATCCAATTCGAGGTGCCGTCGCGGTGTTGATGAACATAGATTCCCATTGGGTAGTGGGTCCACCACAGTATTACCCTGCCTCTTTGGCAACGACACGGGAGACAAATGACTCTTCAATGTAATAACCAGTCTTTATAGTTTTCTCCCATAACGATCCATAAATATACAAAATAACTTGTTTTACTGTTTTAACATTTTTACGAGCAAAGAGGGATAAAATCCATCATGGGCCTTCCTCCTCGGCGCTCTTTTGGGAAAACTCAACTTTCTACTGACAGGAGTTTCGTCGTTGGAAAATGTAATTTGACGACTGGCGACATTAAAGCTGACATTTATTTTATGACATATCGTTTCTGTGTGTGAGGAGGATAAGCTTGTCATACGTTGATCTTTACCATTGGTTAAATTTCTTTCTTTTGACTAAGCGGAACGGTGATTAAAAGCGAATTTAATTCGGCTTATCTCTGCATTGACTTGCGCTTTTTTAATGTTTGTTTTTAATATACATCTCGGATTGTCACAAAGAGAGGCAATTAAAAATTGCTACGGCAAACAAACTTTACGAGAGCTCATTAAAATAGTTGTAAAATCTGTGGATATTATACGTGAGTGCAATGAAATTTCCAGATGGATGCATACAAACATCAGTATAATGTCAGTTTTATACGTCTATTAATTCAAACTACAGAATTCTCCGGTGACAACATGCTACGTTGGTAATAAACAATGGAATACGTAATGTCAACATCCAAACCAAAAATCAGCAAACGACATGACTTGGAACAATCCTTGTGCAACAAAAACGTCGTCATTGGAAACCCAAGTTGTGGGGAACATATAGGTATTTACATTTGCGTCAGTCGCCTAATCGTGTGCAGCAGCAAAGGATCTACCTGTTTGTTTATGTAGTTTTGCATTGAATTATTGAATTAACCTTAATTGTTCTGCTAAAAGTTACGTTTTATTCCGTAGACCATCTCCATTTTACTATTTAAAATGTTGTGTGCAAATGCTATTAGAACAACAAGAGAGAGAGAGAGAGGGGGGGCTATGAATTACTTATTTATTGCACATACTTTGCCGTGGTACATTTATTGGAGGGGGAGAGAGTTCCGCACTGATAGACTGTTAAAAATATGTAGAAATTTGAATCGGGACTCAGAATACAATATTGTCTGCCTAAACATTTCACGTAGTCACTCCCTAAAGACGTTTCGTCTCTCTTTCTCTCTCTCTCGCTTTTCTTTAAAAGAGAATGGTTCCTCTCGTATTATTTTTTACTTTCGCAGAAAAGCATATTTACCTCTGCGCATTTTATCTCATAGAAACGCCCCACTACGCTTTACTTTTTCTTCAATTTCGAATATTACTTTAAGGCGGAATGTGCAAAAAATTGGAAAGGAATTGTTTGCTTGCTTCTCCTTTAATTCATAACTGTCTGAATCTATTGAATGTTAAAATTGCGGAATAAAGCTGCGGTGAGTACATATATGCATATATACATGTAAATGCACACACTCACTGCTTGTTTCTTCGCACTGAGACTATTACCGAAGAAATAATGTACAAACCATTTTGAAGATGAGTTTCGTCGTCTGTACATGTTGTAAAGTATGAAGCTTGGCGAAGAAGACGCAGCCAACCGAGACACCATCCTCGTAAAAATATAAGTTGATACGATGGTTTTCGACGATGGTAAAGGTAGTTGTAGGATTCACAATTGGCACCAATTTTCACTAACTCAAAACTCCAGAGTGGTACAAAAATCATCCTTGGAATTCTTAACAAAGTGAGGCGCTGGTGACACAGGAGAAATATTTAAAGTGAATCTGCCACGGCCATACGTAATATTGCTTTCCTGGTCTCTGTAGTAATAAGTCATTTGAATGGCGTGTGGTACCTTGTGTGTACGTGTGTGTTAAAGAGGGAGAGAGAGAGAGAGAAGGGAAAAGGAAATCGTAAAAGTAGAATGCAAATCATCAGTCAAAAGAAAAAATGGTAATGCCGTCTTTGTCATCGTCTTCTCTTCTCGTAATTTTACTTACCATGCTCTCCTCTGGCACAGCTTTATCATCATCCCTTTGTTGTGTCGTTTACAGCTCTGCATAATAGTCTCCTCTCCACAATTCCAATTCCAACGCTTTACTGCAGACTTCAAACGGGAGGGGAAAAAAATGACAAAATATTGTTGTCGTCGCCATTACTCCTGGTGGCAGCGATATAGCATTTCCCGCTGAAACATAAACACATGAACATACAACACCCGCCAATACCTGACTACCTACATAACATTTGTGATGGAGATCTCTCTCTCTCTCTACGTATTCGGGAAGAAAACAGAGTGGTAGTGATGGTTGCAAATGGCGGTGACATTTGGCATCCACTTGGTTTATTGGTTTCCGCCTTTCTTAGCCCGTTCATCCTGATACTGTTGCTGAATGGTAGTTTTTACCGTCAAAACCATGATAATGATGACAAAATTCGAAAATATGTTTACATTTCCTGGGTAGTGCTGTTCCTACCGTAGTGTCATTTGCCACAGTCAAATTTGCACGTTTCCGGACATGAATTGACGGTGTCACTCTTACATGCATTATGTATGAGGGCAAACACGCAGTGTCGTAGTCAAATGTAAGCTGGTGTGCAAACCGTTTGTCAGCAGGCAAATGAGACAGGAATAAATTATAAGGGTCGCAAATTCGAAGGAAAATTAAGCTTTCCCGACGATGGAACGTGTTTTATTAATTATTTACTACAAAAATCGTGTAAAGCGACAGAACAAAAACAGATTTTTTTGCAATACATAATTCTTTGAGATATTTAGGTACCAACATATTTTGTAATCCATTCAGCGATACCATGCCGAATGCTACAATGGTACAACTGTCTTATAGGCCTACATGTAAAACTGCGTATTAATCGAAAGATCGAAATATCTATAGTATCTAGAGAGTAATCTAGTGTAATAGAGACTTTTTTACGTATCACGTTGGGTACAATAAACTACTTACTCGCAGGGGAACTGACCTTTAATAATGCCACCATTTTTTTATTTTTTAAGTGGACGCTGATTGGCGTGTAAGTGTGAAAAGGAACGCGGCAATACATCACTGTCAAGTTTACGTCTGTACCGCGTTCATACAACTAATACCCCGTTTTGTTACGTTTTCAAGCAGCCACGTCATAGAATTGAATTATCTCTTTATACATAATAGCAATCCTGATTGTGCACTGATGACGATGTCAAATGCAGACGTAATTCTTTTGTGAATTTTGAGTTGGTGTAACAGCCCAGCGCCTTCAAGTGCAAAAGCGTGCTTGGTGTTCTGGCTAATACTTCCATTTTTTTCGTCAGTCCCCACTTACAGTTAGTTTACTACTTTTTGGATATTCTCAATATTATTATACGACACGACGTTTATTACATTATTCTCTGCTCGCACGCAAACTTTCTTTTCGGCTTCTGACGTACTCACAGGGGAAACAAAGCTCTCCTGCCTTTATTACTCCGCAACGAAGGTCAAATTCGTGCTGAATGGAGTACATGGATGTGAACCAGGAGGCTATTAGGCTTCCTATCGAATTCAGTCTCGGTTGGTTATTTTCTTAGGAAAGTACAGCGAATAAATCCTGTAATAAGTACACCAAACGGATGGAGACATGGCATATGGCTGGTGGCGTAGAAAATGTCAAAATCCGTGGTAATGCATACATCTCCCCCATGCAATTACGTTCTGCGTTCCATGTGCAACTTTCAATTGTCTTTCTTCTGTTCTCACGCATTTTTAGTATTGGGCAAGTCGTAACATACGTACATCACCAAAACTAAACAAAAACGAGAGAACACATTCAAGCTATTTCATTATGCATATATTAGTTAGATGAATACTGGAACACCACCTGACTAAAATAACTGTACCCACTAGCAAATAAAGCTCCCAAAACCCACACACTGGTACTGGGCGTTGCTACAATTTAATCCGAGTACATGTTATCTTCTGCCATCTAATAATCCGAGTGGTAGCGGTGGTGCGTCTAGCCGTTACCTTTCTAGACCCCACAATATGTATGCATGGATATTATTATTATTATTAAAATTGCTATTGTCCCCACCCCACATGTGTACGTTGCGTACACGTAACGTACACTTGGACTCTCAAGTCAAGAATTCATTACTTGCAAGCAATTCAACAACAGCACAGGAAAATTGCCGAAGGAAAAAAAACTGACGCTTTTAGCAAACCACTCATTCTCTCTGAGCTAGAAAAACTTTGTTTCGTCCGTAGTATGCGATACTTTGCCTACACAACGATTTTCTTGATGTCAACAAAAATGAAAGTTGTTTTTCTCCTCTCTTCACTCTCTCTCTGCAGTAGTAAAGCTTCTTTGTGTAATGGCATGTCATGTGGCGTGAATCGTGATGATGTTGATGGTTGCTTTACGTATTACATGTCTTGGAGCCCGAATACACAACCCGATTAGTCTACCAGGCCAAGTCCACTTTTTTGCTTGGGTATTATAACTCCTGGCGCACATTCCAAAAAATCAGGTAGAAACACCACATGAACACACAGTGATGACGGTGGTGATGGGGATTTTGATACAATCCAGTGCGAAAATACTCGCTGTGAAAAGATGAAAACAGACGCACAGACCCGTCGATCTAACGATGACGAAACGGAAACAATCTAAGGGGCAAAAGCACAAAAGCTATTATTCACCAAGTCAGTCAGTCAACTTTCTCAGTTTGCCGTAGTCATACATATTATGGATATCATGTAATTTATCACATGACGACGACCAAACACAATTGCTGGTGAGAGTAAAAAATGAAACGACAGCGGGGAAAACAGTTTTGATACTTCAAGTCATGTATATAGTAAATCGGCAGGTAGTTTTCGGAGGAAAGGGTCATAGTAATATCCATATCGTTACTCCTGCCATCTTCACACACTTCCTATATATTATGTGCCGTTTATATATTTTTTTTTCGCTCGGCCTTTCACTTCGTATTATATTTCTGGCGGGTTTATCCAATATTTCCGTCCACCCTACTTTCCTGTCCAAACAGAGAGGTAATCGCGATGAAATCTTTATAAACTCTTGTTAGTTTATATTATATTGCTTTCACATTTTAGACGCCAAATGAACGTTTTTCCGGTAAAGTAAACATTATTATTACCCTGGTCGTGTAAAATGGTACGCTATAAGTTGACCTGAGCATTTGTCCCAAAAAGTAATTTTTCTTTCCCATAATTTCTTTCCCATGCTTTCGCCATGCAATCATCGTGAGCATACGTACCGACAATATACGCGTACTTCCCTTCGTCCTGCAAACTAGTAAATAATGAACAACGTTACAGTCAACTTTATTCTTACAAAACCCTGTAAACTGTTTTAATATTCCCATTAGTCAACACCATTTATTTTTTCCCCATCATTGTATGTCAACTTGCTGTACGGTGACAGGAAATCTAAGTTAAAAATGCTGCCTATGGGTATGCCGATTATGGGCCAAGTTTAACCGTCCTATCGCTTAGTTCCAGGCCGGTCTTTGAAGCGACCAAGCTACACGGCTCATTTGCAATTCTTGTACACTTTCCGTGTTATTATTATTATTAATGTCGTGGAACACTGAAAAACGACAAATTACTGACGCATACTGATGTTCACATTGCATATACATGGAAAATAACGAAGGCATTTTATGGATTTAGGTAGCACGGTCAACCCAACTTATTTGTTGTTTTCTCAGCTCCCCACGGGCGCCACGCTGCCAGTCTTCAACATGACAACTCTGGAACGTGTTACTCTTTTGAAGGGGAAAGCACTTACTTTCATTACAACATAAACCTGGTGATATATTGATGAACCCGTCGGAAAGAAATATGGTTACCGTTCCAAGTTAGCTGTTGCCGTTAGCGAGGAGCGTTCATTTAACAGGATTTTCCTCATTACGCTTTACTGCATGAACGATTTAACATTTTCAAATTATGCTTTCTCCACTCCATAGCTTAGGTCAATTGCTCAGATAAATTAACAGATGAGCCAAATCTAACTTTCCCCTACCTTAAGGGGATGACAAAAGGATGAACATTGTACTGCTACGTCTTGTTGTTTCTTTCACTGTGGCCGAATTGCTTGACTTGGTCCAAGCTTGTCGTTTCATTTATAGCGTAGATTTTTGCCGTAGTGGCATAATAGCAAATTAAAAATAGCACGTTGATCTGTAAGGCAGTAAGTATCTTGTAGTGCAATAAAAATACCAAAAAAGTCAGCACCACTTGAAGCATGTTTTCGCCGCACCGTTGTGCGCAGCATAATAATTATCAGGTTTAACTTGCAAAAAAGGAAGCCCTCTGCTGTTTAGTGCTTTCAATTGTGTACAATATACAAGTTGATTGCAACAAGCTGAGTTATTGTGCTATTGTTAAGTAAGCATGCTGCTGTAAAAATAAAAAGCCATTTATTTTTAACTATTCGTATATGTAAATTCTTGACACTTTAGCGCACCAAATTTGGCACTAAACATTAAACAAAAATAGCTTAATTGGACTTGTAACATTCTCTCGCCAATGGGTTTTTGTTGAGCCGCTTTAGACGCTGCTATTCTCGCATTTCCAAGATTTCAAGCTACATGCACCAGCATAAAAGGCAACTTTGTGCGGAAGATTTGTGCAGCTTTGAACGACTTTATATTCTACCTGGACCGAAGTGTTTATCAGAGCATCTCCACCGTTGTATCTGCCGCCGTGTAGATATTTACTTATAACTATATGCAAGAACTTTATGGCTGTTTTTTGCCACTTATTGAGGCCATAAATTAAAAGTAGACACTACTATAAGACTCCGTACATTATGCTCCTCATTTGCATTAAACTACAGGATACCGCCTTAAACAAGAATCGCAGAGGTAGACACAATTCCAGATTATAACGTCACCATAGGCACCACTATTCATAGATTCTCTTTCTGTCGCTCGCCGTTCCGCTTTTCACACATTTCTTATAGTGATGGAGAAAACAATATTTATGCTTCGTGTATGTGCATTGTGCGTAAATAAATGTTCTTAGCACATTACTGACCAGACGGTTTTGGTGAAATCAGTACGCACTCTCAAATTAACATGCGGAAATGTTTAAATAGCAATTTATGTGTACCAGTTAACAAAAACTGTCGTCCATTTCGTTGAAGTCCGAGTTAACGTCTTAACCTTTGTTGAACTCTGGAGGTCACAAGAGTCAATCAACGTTTGTAACTCGTAATAAAAAGATAAAAACGTATAGTAATTGTATACCACATTTAAGTTCATTGGAACGTGTTTAAGATTTCGGTTCTTGAAGGTTGACCTCATGGACCTATCTTCCAACTCGTCTGAGATATACTAACTACAGCAATCTATTAGCGAAAACATTGAACAGCATTAAAATTCATTTTTGTTCAGATATCGTGCCAACGAACGGACAGACGGGTGAGGTTCACAATCACACAGCAAAAACAGAACGGAAAATGACACCTTAAGTGGACCTTGAGAAAATGACAAAATATTAGTTGTGGATGTAACGTCCACCAGGATTTTTACGTAATCATGAATCATGTATTTCATTTTTCTGCGTTTCGACTTGAGGGGAATCTGCTTAGTTCACAGAAAAAAAGAAAAAATTGTCCTGACACACAGGTCTATTGTAATATCAACGAAGTAGATCACCGTTTTGCTCGCTAAGTTCTAGGTCATTTCTTCTTGAACTTTACTGACTGACAAAGATAAAAGTAAACACCACCACACCGCAGCACAAAGGAAATTTTTGACTCCACTTTCTTGACGGTTGACAGAAACGTAATATTTTGTAATGTATTCGTATTGATGGCTGCTTGGCTACATATATGCTCCGTTCGTATGTGATGTGGTGCTCATAAACACTTCATAAGCAAAAGTGACGAGTTGTCTGATCGCGTCAAGAAATTTCTTTTCCTTTTGGGCCGGATAAAGGAAAGGACACATGCCTACCTAAATTGACTTTGAGCCAGCGAAAGCAAAAAAAATTCTCAATGACGTATACACTTACCCAAGTTTCTTGTGGGTTGACTTGGTTTGACTGTGCAGTTTTTAGGCTACGCCTTATATTATAATAGATATATATATATATAGAAAAAATAACGGTGCGTTCGTTCCTAATACTGATGCTGGTGATGTATAGTAGTGTGATGTGATGTACGACTTGTACAAGTCTTCATTAGGCTAAAATGTGAATCAGGAAAATGGATGACATTTTAGCAGCACAAACAATCCACACAAATGTACTCGCAGAGATTAAACTAAGGAAGCGGCTGTAATAAATAAAAAACTACACTATGCTTTCTCATCTCAAGTAGCTCTACTACCAACGACGGACCATGTTTCGCTTGTTTTCTCCCCCCGACAATACAAATGTGATTACTTACTCAAGATGACGGTTTTTTTACCATGGCCAGGTGCTGAAATGGAAAAAGTGAAAATGATTCCTTTGCATTTACAACTGCCCAAAATTTAGGAGTGGAGTTGTTTTCGCTGATTTTTTTTCCTTCAGGGACAAAGCTGTAAACATCGCGCCGGTATATGTAATGTGTATGTATGTAAAATGATAAGGTGCCAAGTAAAACAAAACGCGTAGTAGAAGGAGAAAGGAATGGTTACTAAACCCTAAATGGCTCAGTATTTTAGTAAGTCAGCAGATGACAGAAAAAAGTTTAGCCATAAAGTTGGTTACTTGACGGTGTGCTGGGAAGGCACAAGAGACAGCTTCGTCCTCACTAGTCAACTCAGTTTATAGTTACTTCTATTCCTATTTCACACCACACTTCCCCATTTTCACAACGTACACACCGCCACTCAAAACGGAGGTAGATACGTAGAGATGTACGGAGGGAAAAAAGTTTTCTTAGATTTGGTCAGCAACGAAAGATGTAGTTTACATTATCAACTTTTTCAAGTAGACGAGAGAAAAAATCTGCTGTCATGTGTGAACCTCCCTTCTTTCTTATCATCGAAAACCTTATTTATTTACACTCTTAAGTTTCCCTACGAAGCTCACACACACACACGAGCTCTCTATATGGTGGTGAGAAAACCTCTTTGCACCAAACTAACAAACAACTCTGTGAACAGTGATGTGTTCGTTGTTGTGAATATGATGAGATGGCCACAGACCGATGAGTTTCCTAAAGTGGCAACTGAACGAAACGAAAAAGGTCTGGTGTGGTGGTGAGAGTGTGTGTGTGTTTGTGGATGAGATGTGGGCTACATACTTTTAGTATAAATAGGTATGTATAATGTAGTTGAGATTCTTAAAAAGAAAAGATGAAAAAGGAAACCAAAAGCGCTTACGACCTTATTATTATTATTTTCATCGATTCCGACATATTCCCAGGTTTGACCGGGTTTCCCTAAAAATAAGCAGGGTCATACAGCCGAGTGGTTGGGAGTAGGAAATGTGCCTTCAGATCATACCACTGTTTCCATGTATTTATGCTGGTATGTACATGTCGTGTCGTAACTCTCGTGTGCCCTAACCGATTTTGAGAGTTTTGAGTGAGAGAAGTGAAAGAGAGAAAATTGAAAAAAAAATTTCGTTTGCTTATCTAAGAGCAAGCAGACTCCTGTCATTGTAACAGGAAAAGTTGGGACAACCTAGACGTTGCAGGTTAAGCAAGGCTGCTTTTTCGGCTCTATTTCGAACGTATTCCCCGAATTAATCCTTCACTCACTCAAGGTGTGCTTTAAAAGACTTTTCTGATCTGATTGGGAGACGTTATTCCATACAAAAGTAAAGTTGAGTAGTAAATTGGAAAGTTGCTATGGTTATTATTGCCATTTGTGGAAGTTAGAAGAAACTAATAATATTACGTCCTACTGAGTAATGGAGAACATTTTGCAACACGAAGTCCAACTTTAACTTCCAAATCCGTAAGTTAGGCAAATTACAGTAAAATGGCGCAACTTTTGAACGTGGAATGGGTAATATAGAGTTTTGGATCGATCAAAATTGAGTATTATATTTACTTTGTGAATTGGTGACTGTCGTCAAATACAAACAGGAAAGGTTAACAAGGGTAAACATGGCTGGATCCACGGCGCACTCAATCACGAAATGCGGATGCAAACAATACTTTGCTTTGTGCACTGTTGAAAGATCCTATCAAAAACATAGAACGAGAGAACGGCGTATTTACTTTTGCACTCACAAGAGCACTTTATTAGAGGAAGAAGACAATTCCACTCCACTTATTGGAAATTGGACTACCTCTGCCTATAAACTCAACCGAAAATTCATCATTTGTATGATGTACTGCCACAGCTGAAAATAATACGGAAATAATGAAACGTACTGAATTTTGAAATGCCTATTATACCGTTACTAGTAAAATATTTTAACCGGGCTGTCGGATGCGGGGGGACGGGTGAAAAATGTCCCCCAGGAATTACATATTTAACATAGAAGAATAAAGAGAGGTGGGGCCATAATGTATTACAGGGTGGGGATGTCCCCCCTGATACTTTAGCCCTGTTCTCAACTGCAATAAACAAACAAACTAGTAACGCTGACAATGCTCCGATTGATCATTGACAACAAAAAGGGATCCTACGGTAAAGTAAATACGAAATGGAAACTTTTCACTTGCAATGAAAATGTGAAGTGGGCCAACGTCCCACTTCCAATTGCAACGTCATCAAAAACACCCATAAACTACATCAACAGCAAAACAGCAATCATCATATCATCAAATACATGCACGTACCTCAAATACCCCCCCCCCCTGAATCTTTCATCAGATAACTAATAAGTGCGACCCAATGAAATACGTAATTAAATAATTAATATACCGTTCATCAAATACGCAAAATTACATGAATTCAGTACTGTTTGGTAGTAATTTGTTGTGCAGAGATGTTTATTAAATTTGGTACAATTTACAAAGTTATTACGCTACACAAAGTTTGAGCCAATTTGATTCAAGTAGTTTTTCAAAAGTCAGGTTGTTAAGACAAAACTTCTGTGGTACGAACAAAATTTCAATTTATTTGTTGATTTGTTTAAACTCCTACTATTTGTAAAAATCTGCATAACAACGAACAATCCTAGTACGATTTAATAGTTTTCTTTCTAATGCTACGCCTACACTTCATTTCAATAGTATTGATAAAATGATATTGGTTTATTTATAACTTTAGTTCACAATCACAACGGATATGATAATATTTGTGTGTAGTAGTTGTGTGCAGCAATGAGAATATAAACCCGGTATAGCATTTCATGAATCTATATATATATATATATATATATATGTACGCTATTTACAGATTACAGATGGTGGCGCTCTTGTGCTAGAATGGTCTGCAGTCACCACAATTGCCTCAAAATATTTAATTAATAGATATAATGAAAAAGTCAGTTTTTAATATTGGACGGATATAATAACAGCATTCACTCCAAAAACCCCAAAGATTCCAAGTAATATTTCAACTTGGTATAGCTACAGCCAACCAAAATCAGTTTGTACGTAAAAGACGTATCATCATTACTTCGTGGAGAAAATGCGTTACCCGATCGACAATTTTCTGCAGCCCGACGAAACAAATGTACATTCTACCGTACACTATGCTTCATACTAGATATCTTTGGAAGCGAAGGCCCCCTTACACGAATCGTTTTAAATGTCCGAATGCTATTCCAACAACTGAGTTTAATTTGTGCAATCAATTATTGGTTATAGTACTACTTTCAGTTTTAAACATTAAAACTATGTCTATTTTTCTGGAAAATGAATGATGAAAATAAATTTATTATGTCATACATAATAGCATAACTTGGGTTGTCAAATGAAAGAAATTGGATTTTTTGTTTGGGGGAAACATTTTTGTTACATCAGATCAACTTCAAAAACAGAAATGCTTGATAAAGTCATACAGAGTCGTCAAGCACAATAATACAATGTGCTGAAGCGACTTGATCCAAAACAACATATTTTGTTATCATATTCTGATCAATCAATTTCCTTAAAAAGTTGTTGGATTTCTTGAAAATTTTAGTATATGTAGACCCTGCATAAATATTGTGGAGTACAAACATTTCACGCATCAACTTTCAACATTTTGAAACTTCTCGAAATTATTGAATTGGCACAATAATTTAAACGACTGGTTTAAAATAACCGTCAATACTTTTTGACTTCGTCCTTACTTTTTAAATACTAGTAAAGGTGTCCATCATTTCATCTTCACATACCTACAGAATACTGAAACCATCATATTTCAATGTATTACGTTGTACCTCTAGGGAAAAATCAATAATTTCCATACACTTTTAAAAATTCAGGGCGTCTTAGAATGTTGCGGAAAACACGTAATTTTAACCACTAGATACTACGGTAAAATTCATACCCAATACAGTTTACAGAGGGAACAGCTCAAGGTCAAATGCATGTATTATTATTAACTTTGGTAGGATATTGAATATTGACGCACTCCCTTCAATCTTTGGAGTACGTAAACATTTTACGGTTAGTATTACATCCGCCCTAGCTACCAATACTTGGGAGAACGACGTATGAATGGGAATGTCTTGGAAAATTGTCTGTATCAACATATAATTGTACACATCAAAAAATCACATATCAAACAACCCGCTTTTTTTGCTACCTTTCCCATAAACCCGTGTGGTAGCCAAACACAAAATCCAGATATACTTACTCCTTGTGTGCTCAAATCTAAGCACCTATCTCCCAAACAGGGAAAGTGTACACCTGTGCGAACTCGAGAAAAATTGGGCCATTCCAGCGATCTCGAAAGACTTTCCTTTTTTGCTCGCAAGTGTTAAAAGCAGCATTTACTCCTGAGGAAAGTAAGTCATAAAAAATTGTATACAATACACAACAGACCAATATTTGTTCGAAAAAAAGGTTTGGGGAAGCACATTCTAAACTGTCATATACCTACGCATTGTATTTTCACGTTTCGTTTCACCAAGCGCTGACTGGGACCTACTTACATACCTACACACCAGCACCAAACTTTTCACAATCACGACTACTACATTGCTGGTGAAGCCTCTCTATCGGAGCTTTCTTCCTCTTCTGCCGTCATCCTTCGTTTTTATCGTCTTTTTGTTCAGTTTCATCCTATTTTTTCCTATCCAAACTCTTCCACTTTCTTTCCCCTCTTCTCCCTCTCTCTCTCTCTCTCTCTCTCTCTCCTTTCATACTTTTGCAGCAACACAGTCACAGTTACGCTTTACAAATTCACTTATTTATACTGACGCTTTTTTTTTCTTCGGCTTCACTACTACTACTACCACCACAACCAACTACTTCCAGCTTTTCTCACTCGCGTTCAACGTATGAAGTATGGAGGATAAGAAAGAGGAACAGCGGAAAATAAGATTGAAGTTAGCAACTGCTGCATCTTTTTTCTGTATCTCTGCAAATACATAATACACAAAAGTGAACTTTAGCCGTTTCTGCTGTTTCCTATCCTTCTCCCTTTTCTATTTTTTCCCTCCTTCATCATCGCATCGGCATCATCAGCCACAGCAGCAGTAGTAGAAGCACCACAGATGCAACTTACTTATATGTACCGTCTTATCTCCAATGATGATCTCTTTTCCATGTATTTCCATGTTTTTTATTCTTCTTCTACGAACGAGTACGCGTGTAGATGTCGATTCCGTCTTTATCCTTCTTTCCTTTTTTCTTTTTTTGGTTTTCCCTCCTTATTCTTCTTCGTTTTCCTCACTACCTATATGATTTATCAATAATACAGCTTTGCTCTTTTTGAAACTGAAAAGGCTAGAAAAGTTTTTTTTTCTTCTCCTTCTTTTTCCACAACAGAGTGAGCAATTGAGCATTTATCATCGTCATCATCAACATCACCAAAGCCATTTTTGTACAGTGAAAATAAATCGAAAAATATAGAAGACGAGAAGAGGAGTTTCGTTAGATAACAGCAAAGAAGAAAAAAAAGAGAAACGGGAATCTAACTAACAAATCCCATCGATTTCAGCATCCAATCTGGGATAGTGATGACGATGACGATGATGCTGCATCAATTCATTCCTCCGTCTATCTCGCGTTTCTTCTTTTGATTTTCCATTCCGTCTCTGAGTCTTCTTGTTGTTCATTCTTTCTTTGGCTACAGAAACCAACCTTTTGTACGCTCACGCAGTGTCTTTCTCTCTCTCTCTCTCTCTCTCTCTGTTTCGGTGTTATAAATAAATTCCCTCTTTCTACTATTCAAGTACGAGCTCCATCGTCGTTTTGAAAGCGAAGCTCTGGAGGAATACCTTTTATATATTTTTTTAAAGTCAAGGAGGTATTAAAAGCAACAAAGCATCGCTGTAGTATTTGCACAAACATTTTCGAAGAATTTTCGATTACTCGTACACGCCTACGTGGAAGCCTTCATAGTTATTTTCCTCTCAGTTTCGCGGAGGATGATTTCGTCGCGGAGAGTATAAAGTAATACTGGATTACGAGAGTTGAATGAACACTAAAAAGATCTATTCTAAGAATAGGTAATATAAATTTGGTTGCGAGTTACGACTACGTCATTACTACAGCCGTAAACCGTTCATGTAGTTTGATAATAGGCAGGATATTTCAAATTTTTGACTGGTGAAGAAAGACTTTTCAAAGTATGTGGGGAACTGTGTAGTCAGTCATCGTCACAGGAATTTTATGTATGCGCCATCTTTACATATATTTTATCCCAATACTAAATGCTTTGAGATGGTAAAAAGATTAGATGGAGAGATGATGGTAGTTAAACCCTACTTTTTTTTAAATTCTCGAGCCTTATTTTGGTAGGCGTTTCAAAAAGTATGTATAAATTATAATCCACAACAGCACCAGAGGTTGTAAAGTAAAAGTCATCTTCCACTTACTTAAAACGTTCTTGTTGACAGCGTTGATAAGGAAGACTAGTAGACTCTCGCGCGATAATGAAGATGATGTAAGGGAAGATAAAATATACGAGATGGTAAAAAATTGTAGATGTTGTTGGAGTGTTGTAAAATATGATATTACCCCTCCTACAAATAAAATACATCAGTGTGACGTGTACATGGACACTTACACACATAAATAAGCAGGATTATTTGGAAAAAGGAGGAAAATACCATGTAATATGAAATATTACTTTAGCCAACTTTGGGTTTGTTTCCGTCGTCCTACTCTCTCTCTCTCTCTCTCTCTCTCTCTGTCCCTTCTTTTTTTTACAGGAAGAGATAACGAAAAAATTGTTGGCGAGCAAATACGTCCATTTTGGCCACCTACTTACTACTTATCTCTTTGATCTCTTTTCCCCTAATAATTCTCTTTCTTGTAAGAAGTAGGAAGCACATTCGTCTTTAAAATTCTGCTACACAACTAGCCAGCTTTCCGGTTTTACTTGCCTTTTCTATAAAAAAAATACATACATTCGGGAAGAAATTTTGTACACAAGACAAACCACAGTATCTTCTTCAAAATTTGGAGGTCCGCGTTGTTTATATTTTTACACAAATCATCAAATGGAATACTTTTAATGTGAATGTTGACGTTTGTTACGTTCTACGTGCTCTATCTCGTGCCGTTATTCGCAAAACAGAGTTCGGATAGAAACATTTTAAGATGCACAGCAATGAAACAAGTGTGTGAGGCATTTTCATTTTCATCTCTTTCCTTCCTATTTGCCTTCTGTTTATTGCACAGTGAAACGGATTTGCTTGTTAAGGCTGAAGTTAAATAAAGAAGTGTGTTTCAAAAGAATGAATCATTTCCTTTGTGCTTGAGCGTCTTCAACATTTGGACTGATCAATGCAGATCAAAGCGTACAAGGTATTCAATAAATCACTCGTATCCATTCCTGACTCCAATCAAAGTAAATAGTGCGTTCTCCTTCTTTCTCGACAGCAAGTGCTCCTGGATTCTCCGTTTGTCTGGATTTGTCGTCCTTCTGCCAAATCAGATATTGTGGTGCTTCTCCCAAGCTGTTTGAGTGTTAAGTATTTCTTTTACAAAAGGGCGAAAATACATTTTCCTTCGAAATATAAATGCCAGGCGCTTGCCGTGGTTCGTGATAATAATTTCTACGAGCCGAAGCATATGACAGTGCATAAAATGTAATTAAGGGAACGACTTGAACACCACATGTACAACAGTCTCATCAAGATCAAACACACACACACACACACACACACACACACAAATCCTGAGTTCCTCCGTCTCAAGAAATAAAAAAAATTATTGCAGTGCACATGCCGTCATGATCAATCCCGTGTACATGCATAACATTCACAAATACTCGAGATCACATCCTGTCTTCTGGAAATCACAATCAGAGCATCTTTATGGGAGACGAGGCGATAAATATGCATACATGGGCCTTTCATTTAATCATCTACTAGAGTCATACCCATCTACGAACAGGGTAAGGAGACACAAACCCAAATCGAGAAAAGAGAATTTTACATAAAAAAATGCTTCCAGGGAAATTCAAATTCCAAGTAATTCAAAACTCAATAGCTGTTTGATTTTGAGTTTGCTCGCATTTGTACACGCAAACATTACCACGATATATACCCAGAACGAAAAGAAGGGGAAAAAATGAAAGATCTCTCTCTCTCTCTCTATCCCCTTTGCACACACGTTATCAGTCCCGCTTTCTTATTTTCCTACTCGCTCTTTCCATCACCCTCTTGGCTCTTATTTGCTCTTTTACGTCTCCTTGCGTTTTTCATATGTACAAATTCTCTCGCTTTCCGTCTTTTGAATTAAACAGCGATGCCGATGTGGTAATACAACTTCAAAAAAAAATGTAGACTTGTTCTTTTTTGTGTCGTTTGCCGGGGTTATCCGGAGGGCATAGCGATGCAAACCAGCGAATGTAAGTGGAAACATCGGGATACAACATTCTTTATTACTTGTCAAACAGATCAATCAGCCGTGCTCTTTACATTGCGATTTTTCCTGGCAATTTCTGAAGATTGGTCACAGATTTCATTAAGAAATGGAGTGCCATTCTATAACTCCCAATTTTGAGCTCGAGGTCGTCTATACGGTTTACTGGAGGGAATCCTTTGTAAATAGTGTAACCAATATACTCCTCTGCCGTTAGATTCTTTCATTTTTACTGTTCAATCGCAGGACTTTCATAGACCGCAATATTACAAGCAATTTCGGGTCTCCTAATAGATATAAAGTCGATGATAATTTTGGAAACGATAAAAACCACTCGCAGATCGATAGAGAAGAAAATACCCGACAAAATTCTTTGGGAGAAAAGTTTCTAAAAGAAAAGTACAAGTTGCCTACAGATAGATATAAAAAAAATAAGCCCAACTGCTGCTGAATAAAACAAGTACAGCCTAACGCAATATATGTATATTAAATCCACCACGTAGTCATTAATAGCATGCTCATATAATCACCATGGGAAAACAGAAGAATAAAATGAGAATCCGATGATGAGAATGGAAAGGAAGAAAATGAAGACACTGGAAAGGTAGAGGGGACGAGGGAGTATGATATGAAAAAGGCCGCAAAAATCACCGCGTGAGAGATTGAAAGAGGGCGAAAGAAAAAAGTTTTTCAATTACGCTAAATTGTGCTTAAGGATTAGACGAGTTGGTACGTTGAGTGGGATAACAGTGGAGTTGAAAGGAAAGTTCAAAGGAAGGATGCGGAAAAAAGACGACAGTTGAGCCACAAACAAAGGGATAGCTTCGTCACTGCTTATTATCTGTATCGCCATTGTTGGACGACAGCACGTTGATTATGTGGCATGATGGTCATTTGATGGTAATGAAGTGATCATCTTTAACCTTTCTGGATTTGCTTATATCGAGCAGCGCTTTCTTTTAAGAAAAAAGACAGGACTTGGGAAAAAATGCTTTCATCTTCCCGGAAATATGTATTGATTGCATTTCTCCTGTCGGAATGAGACGAAAATGTAATTATTAAATACCAGCAAAAAGGAAAGGTACCACAAATGTCAAATATTTGGGCTGTTCAGAAATTGAGCAACAAATATTTCCACCACTACCTGTCTCTACACGAAAGAGAAGGATGATTATAGAGAACACGACCCTCCCGTCCTTCCATCATCTACTCGCAAACACTCAGGAAAGAAGTTTTAAAATAAAATATTTGCAATATTATCGACATTCTTCCTTTTTCTACTTGTTATTTACCTCCGCTCTATTTTCTTTTCCCGCGTTTAATATCAGTTGGTTTCAGTGGTTCCCTCCCGAGTGGTATTCTTCCTCTTTTCATTTTTTTGCTTACTTGCGTTATGTGTCACTTATGTAAACATTTTATTCCTAGTCATCTTATTATAACGCCAAAAACTTGTCCTTTGGGTTTGTCCCCTCCTTGAATTTTTCCCCATACTCTCCGCCTGTTTCCGTCTACCTCCTCCGTGATAAAAAGAAATTTCGGCAGTAGTGGTGGAATGTAACTGATGAAAGCAATTCTTCAACATCATACTAAAACGCCCATATTTTGCTTAATGACTACAGATATTCTTTATATAGGAAGCAGTCTGTAAATTCGATGTACATTCCATCCTCATTCTTTTATCGTCTTTATCTTGATTGCCAAAAACAAACATTTTGACTTGTGTTTTGTGCTGTCAGCACACAGCAGCAGCAAATGCTGAAGGCAGACACACGAAAATTCCTGCCTTTTCCAGTATTTATTCAATAATATCAT
This sequence comes from Callyntrura sp. NNG-2020, assembly GCA_027744055.1. NCBI lineage: Eukaryota > Metazoa > Arthropoda > Collembola > Entomobryomorpha > Paronellidae > Callyntrura > Callyntrura sp. NNG-2020. The sequence continues at coordinate 44,794 of JAHZNE010006144.1, forward strand.
ATTACGTCAATTCCCCGTTTCCTAAAAATTGTGCCACTACGGCGGCCCCCACTCACATCTCTCGTTTTTCTGTTTTGCGCGCGCTCTCTTTCATTTTTCTCTGGTTGAAGTATTGACATGTGCTATGGAAGAATTCTCCCAGGAATTTGTCATGTTCGTCGTTGTCATCCTATGACTTCAGATTGTTGATATAGTGAGAGTATAAATGGGTATAGTTGGTTCACATCGGTAAAAGAAGGCTACACACTTGAGTCTGTGATCGTAATAGCCATATGATGATGATAACGAGTAGTGATAAGAACAAAAAATAAATGTCTACTTTAGTTCTTCCAATATCCCGTTTTTTTATTCCTCGTTTTTTACAGTATCCCGATATGGTGACCTGGTCACTCGGGCAAAAATAAAGACACTGGGATGGTATTGGTTAAATTTTTGTTCTTTAGGATTTTTGTGTTTGTGATAGACAAGCAGATAGAAAAGCAAATATTTAGTTGAGGGGGTAGAGGTATCATAATAGTATTAAAACAACAAAAAATAAGGGTAAAACGGGACGCATCAGTTCGGCAGCAACAGAACACTAACAACTAAGAGGGGTAAATAATGAAAAGTAATAATAAAAAGCAATTTCATTATCCCTAGCTTTCAATCTTGTCTCCCAATTCCTTCATTGTCCGTTCATCCAATCACCATCGACATCAGGACGACCCTTTTTGTTTCTGCCAGGCAGTCAGTGAAGCGATCCGTTTTTCATTTTCCACACAAGCACACACTCCCTTTTATTATAGATACCTGATGTTGACAAAATGTGTAAGGTTTTGAGCGATAAGTTTTGAATTAAAAGACTGTTTTTGCCGAGTGAATGGACTGTCGAAATGAGAAAGTATGAGGAGAGATGATGTCATTCCAAGTTGAAAGCGGAGAAAAAGAATTGCTGAAGGAAAGTATTATTGGGTGTTGGTGTGACGCGAGTTCGTATTTTCTGGGTGGAACAAACAGCGGATGATATGAATGGAAGTAGGTAATACCAGCGAGAAGAAAAGTGGCTTCCCAGATTTATCTGCCACAATAGAACGGTAAAAGTATTCATTATGCTTTCACTGTACAAAAGGGTAAGAAATGTAGGGAAATATAGAAAAGTAATACATCTTCTAAATAGGAAGGAGAAGAGTGCAGAATTTGTAAAATCGAATTGACCCATCAGCACAACTTGAAGCCTGTCGCAGAAAAATAAAATAAAAATCAGTAATGGATTATTCAAGAGAAAATTTTCCAGTTCGAGTTTGTGAGCTCGGTTCACAAACTTTGTGAAATTGCAAAATCGCGAAGTAAGAGAACAGAACAGAGTTGTAATTCTGAAATGCTGGAAACAGTTACTAAAGGATTCGACACGTACATGAAAATTGTGTAACTGCCTGTAAAGCCCCTGTAACTTCAAAATGCCCAATTTTAAAAATCTCAACTTTTCAGTCAAAACTGAAAAAAATCGACATAAAACGAGCATTATTCACGTTTTTTCACGTCTTACATCGTTTACAATTTTGTCCTGTTGATTTTGTCTAATCTGAATAATAACCAATAATCATAATAACAATGTCATGTAAAAAGTGACAATACCGAAGTTATTTTACAGAGGACACCAGAAACACCAGGGATACTGGAAATAGTTACTAGGCCAGGCTTTTACCCCTTTGTTGAATTGTTCGACCATGAAGCATCGCCTTTTTCATTAATGCCACTCTTTTTCTCATCTAGTTTCTGATTTCAAAGAAAGTTTACGCAACATGAATTTCATGTGTTTAATTTTTTTTACAAGCGCCAAAACAAAGTTCCCATCTAAAAAGAAAATTCAATGCCTTTAAATCCACTAATCCATTTTAAGCGTCGCTACTTTAACTAGCAGGAGGAGCACCAACTATCCTATTTATTTCGGCGTTGCATTTTTGACAGTTGCCTTCGTCGTTGTATCTAATGCAGTGGCCCGTGTTGATTCCCACAGTTTCTAGATGTTCCAATCCCATTATATACGAGTATTATAGTGTTAACCGTACAAAACATCAACGTGCTGGTTGCGCAAAACAAGTTAACATTCCTTGTACAAACGGAATTTATGGCGTGGTATTAAAATGAACCGTGGCAACTATCATAACTTATGAATGGTGGCATCTTGTTTCAGTTGATCGTAACGTTCGTTAATTTAGTTGACAGGTGCTTTGATCAAAGCTGGGGGACCGCGGTACTTTTTGGACCGTGGTCCTGCGGTCCTCGACCTTCTGCAGGACCGAAGCCAGTACCG
>JAHZNE010006145.1:0-28535 GCA_027744055.1 Callyntrura sp. NNG-2020
CATTTTTATTCATATAATCGCCAATATCGGTAAAATAACATGCATGGCTTATTTGAAGGAAGGGCAAGTTATTGTGTCTCCATGGGTGGTAACATATAGTTAAAATAATCACTTTGGTCCCTTAAGATAAAATAGCACAATTGCATTTATTAAATGTAACGATCATTAACGGCTGTTGAGCCACCCCTTCCCTAAAAATCAACCAAACTTCAAATCAAGGTCGACATGGTCCGAAGTATCAGCATACCAAATGAATTAACCTAATATTTAGTTTTATTTAGTTGGCTAGTTGTACTACAGTCACACGAGTACACTGACTCATTACGCCAACTCCCAAATGTGTTGTTAACTTTGGCACTTTTTATTGTTACGAATACACGAATTCGCTTTTCCCAAATAACTAGTGTCCATCGTGTCCACAGCAAAACACGCACAGTTTCAAATAATACTATTAATTAAAAGCTTTTTTTAGATGTTCCTATAATCATTTAAATTAAAACTCCTGACAATCGAGTTAATTGTCGAAAACCCTGTTTCAATCGGAGTTAACGTATCAGAGTTATGATGAAAACTATTATTGCCCTTTGAAGACCTCTCTTGATGTGACCATACAGTCAACAGTACACACATTAAATTGGGACAATAATAATACAGCACACAGACACATTCAAGGCGTTGCTAAAGTTTGCCAAATTACCTCAACGACTTAACATATTAATTAGGAATTTAAATATCAGAAAAGTTTTAATTTGGTCCAAAATCCCTACGAGCAGAAATAAAGTTTATGATTGAAGAAAACTAGGCAATAAATAAACATTGTATTTCAGTTAATTGCTAATTCCTTTCTCTTTGCATTTATTATATGAACCCAGATTCTGGGCTTATTGCTTTCTTTTTTCGTTTTTTGTTGCAACTGTTTAACAATCGTTGGATACATATATAATACGCCACGTCACAAGTAACAACTCTATTACAATGAATACCTGTTGTAAAAGCAATAAAAGTAATGTATATACTATATATTGCATTGTATTCGCTTTTGGTAACGGCACTGACATTGCTTTCGCTGCATTGCATTTGTGTGGTCTCACCTTCAAAATAAGGCATAGAATGATATTATTCATCTTTCATCTGATTCAATTCAGTTCCAAAAATGCTTGCTTCCAACTAGACAAAGAAGGTGAGAGAGGGTGAATTGGTTTTATTTAGGTTGGCTGTTTGTTACGCAGCAAACAACACTATACGTTCTTTACAAAACAAACAATGAAAGTGCAGTTGTAGGTCTTCTTTTATTGTGCAGTTACAATTTTCCTTTGATAAAAGGAATGAAAAATTATACATTGTGTACACCTGAGCAAAGCAAAGCTAACCTGGAAAGCAAATCTAATTTAGGCCTCTAAAGTTCAGTGTTCCTCGAATACTGACAACAATACAATAATAATAATCATTATTGCCTTTATAAAGTGTCATGAATGTTCCCGGAGTTGGTAGTGTGTATCTGACTGTATTTTTAACAACACCAGTGCCATTTTTTTTTCGCGTAACATCGTGTTTCGTGTCTAATGATCGGTGAGTAGTGTTTAGCATTTTATGTTTTAATAATAACAGCTTATTTAGCACAGCAAACGCAGTCAGCTTGTTCGTAATTAATGAAGACATTATACCAAAACAAAGCTACGGTTCAGTGACGCGCACTCCCAAACAAAAATCTTTGAGGAAACGCACGTTCAACGCATTAAGAAGGAACTTCGGACAAGTTTAAATTCATCTTTTTTTTACCTGAATTGCATACTAAGAAAGACTAGTAAAAGAGCCGAAACATGGACATTTTCGAAGACTCCTCTGTAGAACCTTCAGCTCCAAACTGCTAAAATTTAAACGAAAGTTAAACACTGTGCCTGTCATGCGAAGCTTCCTCAACATTGAAAAGTTGCAACAACTAGGTGTGTTAATTTTCCCGTGACATTTTACGTGCTTCCTTTAGATCGACTCTTTGTAATAAGGATTATTGAATACGTGCATAACTTATCAACGCATTGTATTGTAAACTTTGCCTACTTTTTTCAGGATGAGTCAATTAGATTCGATTTGTGGTACGTCTGTCGGTATGATGTCATGATGCGAATGGTGAAGAATGGAAGTGTACTACTGACTTGGATCTGCTTAAGCTGTTCTATACGCCTCGCTGTACTACTCTCTTCCAACTCATGATTATTCAACTGCAGAAAATTTTAATTTGAACGCTTGAATGATTGTGATCAATGAACCGATCAGAAACGAACAACTTTCCAGACAATGTCAGCAAATCTGTGGTTTCATTATGCAGGATTTTTCACAGTCAGCTTTATCCTGGGTAGAGACGAAATGATGGCTTCATTTTCACCTGTCAATATTTGAAGGACATCTTTTAAATTACCAGCAAATCAATCTCTTTTCAGGAAACAAAAAATTTTTACGTTTCAAGGAAAACATGAGCACGTGCAAGTGCAAGGGGATACAAAAAAAAACTCAAAAAGATGAATATCTGCCCAAATATTTATATTGAGAACATTTATATACACACATTCTTCATGATTTAATTTATTGAACAAGAAACAAAAACGAAACCTGTATAACACCGCCTAAAACGTGTGTCGTGAAAGGAGGATGCTGACAATAATGACAATTAATAATATGGAATCATGATTTTGTAATTTGTTTCGTACGACGACGATTGCAATTGCTTTAGTTCTCCATCGGTTCCTGATGCTTATATAAAAGAAACGTACCTGCCCGTACACCAGGTCCGAACTCACACAAAATGACGATACAAATCAAGAACGGCGGGATTTACCAAAAAATCGCTCCCGTTCTTTTTCCCCCTTGGAACATAACACTCTCCGCTCGAGTAAAGGAAAGCAAGAAAAGAGAAAAATTTTGATTATTGCAACGTAATGCCTTAATACTTATGTAATGTGTCCTTCCTGCTGTGTTATCTGTCGGTCGGTTTCTCTCCGCTTCTGCTTCAGATTTTCATCATCTGATACTTCTCATCTCTACTGAAAGGACGACGGAATGAAAGATAAGGGAACAGGACAGATAGAGGAATATAGGCATTCGTTGCTGGTAATAAGCTGCTGGGAAATGATGAGAAAAAAACTGTAAAGTAATAATGAGATGATGATGGTGGGGATTGAGAAGCAGAAGAAAAAAGGGTCCCTCAGGCTCTATATCTTTCCGTCCGATATTTTCATTTGTTCATGAGTAACTAATCTCTATAAAATCTCATCTCTTCTCAACGAGTGATGAAGATGAGTGTTCATCTTTAAGAAAAAATATGGTTTGTGCATGATTATGAATGTTTTAACAAAAGGTCTATGAACGCATCCACCAACAACAACCAGCGTTGAGCGTGAATGTTTATGTGTCTCTCTGTTCATCATGATGGAGGTGAAGGTCTTTTTCTTTATGTACTTACATTCGTTGTGGATGTCGCTGCTGCTGATGCTGCTGCTGACGATGACGACGATAAAAAGCTTTTTTTAAACATTTATGTAGGTATGTCCAAATACGTAATATCCCTCTGTGTGTGTGTTCAAAGAGATACTAGAAGAAAGGGCTTAAAAGTTTGCAGCTTCGTTAAGGACATTTTTATATGTATTACTTTTAAGGAGTTTTGTAAAAGGATACCTACACCTGAAAAATAAGAGATCTTATTCACGGCGAGAGTTCATGTGAGCTGAAGGTATCTTAGCGCTGTGTTGTGTTTGTGTCTGTTTAAGGGATCTTTAGCATTTATCCTCGACAGAAAATAAACTATATAAGCTATAGGGAGAGAGAGATGAGATTGCCTAACATAATTTTGTGTGATGTTTTGCTGGTGTTACTGGGATGTTCATGATTATCATCGGCAGTCGCATCAAGCCGGCAATGATGACTGGCTACCAAAAAGGCTTTTGATGGATAATGGTTCATAACGATGATGATTATGCCGAATCTCTTGCTGAGAAAACTCGTTTGACGCTCATTGATACATGGTCTGATAGCCAGTGTCGGGCATCTATCCGACCCTTATCTTCGTCACTATCGACGACTACTTACACTCTGTTTTGAACGATTAAGGACATAAAAACACCAAAATACTCTGTTAGAACAAAACCTTACATGACGGTTAAGAAGGCTACATAACACATCTATTTATTGGGTGTATTTTTTGTACGAGTAGTAGTATATAGATATCGGCTCAGCCTCATACCGGCACTCGACAAACAAATTTAAAAAGGTAATATCCATGGGCCGCGGGCTCAACTGCTTCTCAAAAACAATCAGCGAAAATACGATTACGTTTCAATATTCTTTTTACTAATTTTTCTATTTCCATCGTCATATTCCGCGTAGATGCCGAATTCAAACCTTATTTTTTAAACTTTAGCCAAGATACACAGCGACAAATCGACAAATAACAATAAAGGTTTAAGGTTCCTTTGCCTTGCATCCACCGTACAATTTCAGCTCATTCTTTTTGAACTTTTGAACAACGACAAATCTTTTGTTACAAAAATACCAGTTGTATGAGTAATATATAACGTAAGAGGAAGCGTAGTGTCAGTGCCGGCTTGCATAATATGCGCCCATGAGTACTTATGTGAGCATGCATTACATCAAATGATGCTACCTAAGTATCCGGTTTCATCTGTTGATTGCGTTTTATTATTGCACTCCTCTTGAAACGCTAATGAACCCAGAGCGAATTTTTCCAGTTGTATTTAATGACACTCTTCTAAAAGAAAACTGAACAAACAAAAGGTACACTTGAAACACAATATCGTACTTTATTTTACTGTGAAATACATTGTCTTGTGGTGAGATCCTTTTCCGTCCGCCAGTCATGGAAAGACTACATTACACGTCTTCACGTATCTTCATTCATTTTCATACCGTGCAGTTCGCTTCAAAGTTCTTGTCCCATGCGGTGTCTGTAGTCTGTATATGTACAACGTACTGCATTCATGTCAACGCGATTTTTGATGTCTCTCCTTTCCACTGTATATCAAAAAGAGTGGCCCAATTTTGCATAACGTTGCTGCATCCCGTTCTTTATAAATCGGCACCAAATACAATAGAAATACGTTTTTATGAAAAAATGGGAGTTTCTTGTGAGCAAGCATTGTGGAAAAATGGGCTTTTATTTATCAATGAATAGACCTTGGCTTTGGTTACACTGGTTTTGTTCCTTTTCCTTTTCAATGGAGTTTTACGAATGCTCTTTTTCATTCAGTTAAAAAAGAGCCGAGTTGAGTGAAGTAATAACGTATCCTTACTGAGAAGCTCACTCGTAGCCCGATCTGAGTATTGGGTTGCTTGTAGCAAGTTTTTACGTAAATAAAGAGCTCACACCAAACGTTACCTCTTGCATCCAGTTTCCAGTTGCTGTTTTAATCTGTCATTTGCGGTAGGATAATACTCGCATGATATCATCACAAACTTTTCCGAATTTTTAATTGATCATTAATTTTACGGCGGTTGAACAAGCGGATCAGATCGCATTGTAGCAGAATCCGCTTTGAGTCCCATAAATTGATGGGATGGCTTTGAGGATTTGACATTGACGACCATTTACGTTCAGTGATTCTTCCGTATGACTACCTATTCAGATATGTATTCTCTGATTCTGATACATTTGTAGTATGACGTAGCATTGGCAATTTGCGTTGTATGAAAACAGGACAGGTACATTTTAAGTATATGGCAATTAGTCGGTAGTCAGTACTAGTGTGCTATCATCTTATATGTAGTACTTATTATACATCCCACGCTGAGTTTGGAATGAAATTATAAATAAATACGCGCGTAGGTCGCGCTACGTATGTATAATACATCATTAAACGTAAGTCCTTATACTTTCTCAGAACTCCAGTGTATCAGCTAAAGCTAGTTAGGAAAATACAATGGGAAAAATTCTCTGGTTTTAGTTTCCTTGCATAAAGATATTTTCGGCGAATAATATATGTACGCATCAAACATTTAACAAAAAGTTCTATCCAATTAGCCCGGATATAATTCCTAATGTATGTGAACGTGAACCCAATCATGCGGTTTGAAAAAATAATATGACAGGGAATACAGAAGAACATTCTGTCCCTGTAACATTCAGTCTTCCTTGTACATTTCCTAATTCCAATAAAATTGATTTCATCATAATGAAAAGTTTTGAACCAATGATGCTGCTGTTGCCTATATTTATATAGACTTTGAAAGCTGATTCACCAAGTTTTCCACTGACACTTGCAACCAACAATCTATCTGCTTGAATACATTAAAACTAGCTTGCAAGTTGCATTTGCTTACGAACATACAACATAATATAGACATATTTATGCGTTAAACTGATTGTATGGAGGCAAGAGTTGTCGAAATATCATTTTCAATTTTGGCAATACGTATGATGAGTATCGTTACTTGAAGGTAATCATAACCTTTATACCACGCCATAGACAGACCAACAGTTAGTTATCACTGCTCTGTTCTTCCAGACGTGTGTGCTTTCTAAATAATGATCTGTGCTGTAAACTTTATAAGTAGCTATATATAATAAGCTTGTTTCCAAGTTAAAATGTTTTTGTGGTTTCATTTCAACATGCTTATCCAGCCAAGAGCAATGTGGCATGAATATGATGATGATGACAGAGATGAGAGAAGAGAGTCAAGTCGCCGTTGGGTGCTACTCTGCTGCTTGTTTACTTGGCATTAATGCTGACGGAAAGAGCGCTATAAGTTTTGTGGTAAAAGGGTGGGCTGTGTGAAGCACTTTGGGGCTATGTTCTGCCACGTGTGTTTTCCTCGTAATTGTAATGACTATGATGACAGTGACGCGATCATGATGACGGTGATGGGTTCCAGTTTCAGGATAACTAATATGCCTTTGGTTGACTTCGCTTTCGTTAGTTTATAAAGCTGGCGGTAGTGCCATGGGTGGTGGCGGTGGCGTATGGCGGGCGGATAGCATGTGTATAAGTTTTCCTGGACTATTAGCTTTCACTGACAGTGCTGCTTTTAATATGTTTGTCCGTGCAACTTTTTCTCTGGGAGCAGACAATCACTCGCACACATGCACACGTTATCCTCGATTACTGTTATTATTATTATCATTAGAACCACTACAATCACAGCAGTGGGAGGATGCTGAGGAAAATGGATGGAGATGGATGGGTGGTAGAGTGTCAAAGTAATGTTTATAATGAGAAGATACATGTTATCCACACAGAGAAACCTGAACATGGAATATAAACGCCATAGCCATTTTCCCCACTGAAGCACTCGTAGGGAGAAACCGCAAAATATGTTTATAGAGAAAGAAAAAAATATTCCTCGGTTGATGCTTAACAGTTGCATGCCAGACTAGTAAATCATGTTAGTGGATGTAACCAACACTATTTAGTAACAAATTACCTACGGCCAAAAGCAAAAAAAAGTTGTGGATGATATTGTGTGGCATGAGGAATGGGATAATGATACTTTAAAAAGACAAGTAGACCACAATTAGCCATTTTAATTCTTTAATATATTAGTTTATGCTTGGCTGGCTTGTGAAGATGAAAGTATAGCTGTAAGACATTACAGGTTTTTGTTCCATTCCCTCGTTATGTCGTAACCCCTCATGACTAAACAATGAAAGCCTTAAGGGAAAATGGCAGAAATGACTGACTGAGAGATGAGTACACTACACAGACCATATACGTTATACCGATTCTATAAAAAGAGGCTCAACTGTTAGGAAATTATTCAGCTTCGAATTTTTAATATCACTCTAAACTCAGAAGCCAAAATTAGCTCTTACAAGAAATACGGCGAGGATACTAAAGTAAAATACAAATCGCAAAAATATCCAATGTCATAATTTTATCATTTTGCTCTACCTAATTTACAATCACAGTTACTTGATTTTTTACTAAATTAAATCGCACTGGGTAAACAATTTAAAAAATTAAAAATATTGCAACCAAAAATTTATAATAATTGTATTAAACCTTTGAAGTGGTACCAAAAGGTTTCATTGGAGGTTTTACCTTGCACCAATATTTACATATCTTTTGTACACTTCAATTTCGTCCATGCTATATGTCCTTTAAGGAAACAGAAGAAACATAAAAATAATCAGAGAAAGCAGCCAATTTGTTGTTGTTTTCTCGAGCGTTAGGGATTTACATTGTTGTGCTACTTTACGGAAATAATAATGTATGTATGTAGCTTTAGATATGCATGTATCAGGATATGATCCAGCTTGTTTTCTGCATGAGCTGCAACTTTTATCTATTGTAAAATTAAGATTTTTGTCATTCTAGAATCTAGATTGTAATACGAGAAAAAGTTAATGCAAATAAACGTTGAGCTCATATATATTATTTTCTAAAAAAAATTATTTAAGCATAACTACGAAACGAAGTGGAAGTTCTATCGATCAATTTGTAATGTAATTAAGAATAAAGATGACGATAAAACGGAGGCTATTACGCCAAACTAATTCACCTCACCTTGTCGTCATCCTGTTTTTCTGTTCTTGTTTTTACTAGCCATAGTACCAGCTTTCCGTATACTCTTTTCTGTTTCTACCTATACATGTGACCATATTCTGTGTATGAAGTTGCGCGTCTAATTTTGATTCTTCTGAGCCAAGCTAATCTGACGAAGGAGAACCTTTCGTAGTCGAAGGAAACACTCCCCGCTGTGTGGACAAGCTCGCCGCTGTCAAAGAACTGATTGGCAGCTTCAGCAATTACGACTCAGCAGAAATCCGTTGTTGTATGTAATGCAAGCAGGTTTCTATCTACATTTTCTTTGGCAAAGAAAATAGATAAAGCAAAAAACCCTGTAAATCCAGCAGAAAGGGATTGATTTTTCAGGTTAGTCTCTTTCGTGCTACTTGGATGGTGCAAGTACACCAAAAAGTAATAATCCACCTATGTGTAAGAAATTACAAAACCGTGGGAGAGAAAAATAATGGAAAGTCGGTAGAATGGAAGCGCTGCTGCTACCGCACAAGAAATTTATTCGTAACAGTTGGTGGAACATAATCATCTTTCAATCATTCATTCTCTTTAAACTAAATCCATTTTTCATGTAAAATTAAATGTAACAAATAAAACTTTATAAATATTGAATAATCACATACATGGACTTCCGACACAAAAATTTCCTACTGCTCGTCGTCTTTAACTTTGATGCTCCAGTTGTATCGTCATTTACGTAAGCCCAGACTACAAAATGGTATTTCATTTTTTATTTTTGCCCATAGCCTTTGCTCACTTTCCCAGCATAAACATATAATATGGCGTGACATAGTAAATACCCTTTCGGATCTGTAGCATGTCGGAGATTCTGATTTAACTCGTTACCACTGAAAGTTTGTAGACAGTAGGCGCGCACACACGGTAAGTTTGTCCATATAAAAATGATCAGCTTTGTAAGGAGATGCCACAGAAGAAGCCAAGCGAAGTGAGTTCTATTTTTTATAAAGAATTTGCTGACAGAATGTGTGGTACGGCTTGTTCGAGTATGAGCGATGCATGATGATGGACAAAAAAAGTTTCTGCTCATTGCCATTTATGATAGGATGTAGATGAAAGTATGTGGGGCTCCTGTGGCTACAAATGAAAGTTTTCAGCTACCGGTGTTGTTTATCGCCAGTTGGAGAGACTCTTTGCACATCAGGGGATCTCTAAACCTACTAATAAATAATTCTCACGAGGTCCCATCAAGACTCGGTGTATACAGACACGTAACATCGTAAAACCTATAAAATGTACGCACTCTCACTCCTTCTATCCATCGTTTGTCCTTTCATATATGTACAAATGCTATTTTTCTTAAAGACAAGACAGATACCAGGGAGAGCAGATTAGGAGATGCGGAATCGTGTCTACTGTACCATTTAGGCATAATATGGTATATACAGTGTGTCGCGTAGTTAAAATACTAGTGTGGTCCATACTATATAGACATAGACCTACAAACACTTTAAGATTTTCAAAGAAGAGCGATTGTACAAATGGCCATTTCATGACATGAAAACTGCCGAGTATCGTCTTTATGGAACTTCTTCGACTTTGGTCACAGCAGACATAGACGACATTTCCCCTTAAAATATCTTCACAAAAACAAACTATATAATACGTACAACTACATACGTATATTTTTGAACGCGAACTTAAAGACATGCCAGTGCAATAAGCACTTTTTAAAAAATTTGCACAGCAGCAGTTTACTTTGCTCCTACTTGACATTTCAAACTTTTAACTGTGGATCACAGCTGGCGTGTACAATACGTGAGCGAGTGTATTATACTTGAATTTTATTGTGTCAAAAAGCAAACTCCACTTCTTCTAAACCGTGTTGGATTTTTCAGGAACACAAATCGTGGTAGTACGCTAACGTTACAAAGTTGCAACCTGAATCTGCACGGTTAAAAAAGTAAAGGCAACGGTTCCTGCTTCATTTTTTCTAGAACATATTATTAATGTAAGGAATGTATACAAGCTGTAAATAGGTATATATGATCGAGAAGGCGCTTTGAATTTGTCTTCTATTTTTACAGGCTTCGCTGTGATTTCACATCACCCAAGTGTTTTTATGAATAAACAGGAAAGTTTTATCCTTTAGGTTTGGGGAACAAGTCACTTTTGGTTTAATAGCGTGACACAATAACAATAGCGTAGCATGCATATTTATTTTTAGTTGATCTACAATATTATCCTGAAACTTGAGACTTGACGAGATCAGAGCACGAAGCTTCATCATCGGCATCATCCCAGTAGTAAGTCTTCACTGTACGTCGACCATGGATGATGAATAACCAAAACGAAAAATAAAATATGGTTTTATAAATGTACACGTTCGTAATATTATTTATTACGTCTCATCACAGTAAACACGATCACCAACCACCGCCACCACCACCACCAACCATCATCATCTTACTACCATTACCATTTACCATTATTATTTCTATCTTCATGTTGTGTGTGTACATATAGAGTGCATTGAAGATGGCATCATGGAGTTTTTAGTGTGTCGAAAAGATGAATTATTCACGGTCTCTTCATGATCCTCATCATCATCATAATAAACATCAACAGCAGCAGCAGCATAACATCCCAATAGTGCACACGTTATGATTGTTTGTTGGATAGAGTGGAGGAGACTGGTGATGTGACGGCGATACAGAAAAATGGTGAGAGGAGAAAAAAAGTAGCAGCTGGCTTGTTGGTATCGAAATTTAAGATGTTCCATATCTTTCCTGTGTATACTTCAATATGGGAACATAGGCTTATTCCACTTTTATGGACGAAAAGTGGCGGTATGTAGTACTTTATCGTCGTCTTCAAAGGTTGAAAACGTTTTTTATAAATATTTCATACTGCGTTCATTTATCCAAGGTACCAACAGCATTTGCCTAACATTTGGGTTTGAATAAAATGGAGACGTATGAAACTTTTGATATTCATGTGCTGCGCGTCGTTAGTGATATAATTTATGACGGTACTGTCTTCTCCAACTTACGTGTACGTCGGGATATTTATGACGATTTAATCATTTTTCATAACAGGTATATTTACCCTTACACTTTTCGTTTACCTCGCATAACACAAAACCAAACGTTATGGCATTAATTTTTATGTCGATATAATTTTCATAAAATGGGAAGATTGATTAACGATACTAGGCCAGGCTCACACGTTTGAAACGATATGCACAAACAAAATTCAATGAAGTCATATCCTATGACTCATAGGCTAGGGTGTGTTTTATACTCACTCAAATCACCATCAAGATTTGCCTTGTCCCGCTATCCTGTCGCTACTCATTTCATATTTACGTACACATCCTTTTAAGAGAGCCGTAAATCTGGTGACGGTGACGCAATGTAGGTATATGAACCAACTTTACACAAATACTGAGCGTATTCCTGTACGTTTTCACTTAAAATTTTATGCAACACATATTTTGAAATAGAATCAAGAACCTCCACCGTCTGAAAAGAACACCTGGACAATTGTAAAAATGGAGGCAGGCCGATTATTCTTTTCTCCTGTGATCCTTTTGAGGATTTTTTCCTGGACAGAATAAAGCCTACCTAAGGAACGTTTGTAAATTGTTTGGATTAGAAATAGGTACCTTTCTTTGCTGTTGAATTTTGAGAATTGTTTGTCGGATAGTAGTGCAATACTAAGGTAAGCATGTTGTGGCACATTGTGATCTAGTGTCGTTACTAACAAAAAATGTTAAGGCGGAATGATAAAAAAAAGAGATTCATATGCTTCGTTTAAGATTGTCGCAACGACCCTTTCAAAGCTTTTATTATTGTAATAGAAGCTTACAAGGAACACGTGCAACAGCTGAAGAAAGACATGATGATGAAAGTTTTAAGAAAACAAAAAGTGCGCAAATGATTTTTCGTCTTCAGCACATGTACATCAATAGTATTTGTGATTAATGTTGAAAGATTGTTAATGGCAGATGACGCTTTGCTGTGACGATGTTTATCAATGTACAAGATAAGTAGACATATTAGCAGCAGCTGGTAAAGAAAAAGTACACCAAAGGTGTGTACATCAAATCAAATTTTACCTGCTGATGTAATAACATTATTTTTAATGCATACTTTTGCATGACCAAGTTCACACAAACAATTTTGGAAAGCCAGGAACAGAAAATAATAGCGGTGTATAGCACATGTTCATGTTTTCGAAAAAGAAAAGCTGAAAATATACCATCGTTTTCATTGATCTTTGAACTGGTCAACTGAAGTCAATAAAGGGGCCTCGTCTCTATAAAAAAACAGGCTTTAATTTTAAATCTTTGTGTATGTAGGTAATGTAGAACGCCAAATGTGTGATGAATTAATAATTTGGAGGAAGAAAGTTGTTTATAACACAAAGGGAACTCGAAGCTTCCTCGCGGTTATTTTTATTTCATTACAAAAATTCTGGGATGCCAAATACCTACGCAAAATAGCTCTTCAAAACTATCGTGTCCACATGGTACACGCGTACAGGTAATGAAACACGTAGAAGATAAATGTCAACGAGTCTACGTGTGAAACTAGCAATGTTTTCAAAAAAGCTACAAATGCAACGAAGTGCCACGCAATCTATTCACTTCTGTCAACATTCTCCTCCAAGAGCGAAATAATGTGAAATTCACGGCTCCTTTACGTATTAACATCACAGAAGCAAAGAGACTCCATGTACTTGAAGGGGTTCTGTATTCCACTGGGGCACTATGATAACCTTATTTTTGAAATTTAATTTAAGGATTACTACTCGACGTTACTTTATGTTTCCCTTATTAGATACTTGACTTTTCCACTAATATGCTCGGTTCGTGAAAAACTACATTACACAACGGTGCTTTTGGTTGCGAGGCTCGAGATATATGACATGGACAAGCTACCTATATTGGCAGGAGAAACAGACTAACTGCATCTAATCTTTAAAAGTGTGAATCGTTACACCCATAATACGAAGAAGACGTGTAGTGAAATATCTCTGCTGCTGCTGCTGCGATGTAACGAACGACGATGATGAAAAGACATGCTTGGTTGCGGTTACAAGTGACGGGAAAGTAGCAACTCATTATGATCGCTATCTTAATAATAATAATAACAATAATCTCAAGCTCAAAAAAGAAATCTCTCTTGAATAAGTAACGAAAATCCAGCGAGCCAAATCTAACACTCAAAACTTTTAAATAAAACGGAGAAACACCTTCTCTTATTGCACCTTGATACGTAATCATTATCACCGCCATCATTGCTCACTTTACTAAACACTGAAAGCTAATATGAAAAATTCTTTTAGGTAACTACATCTTCCACTGTCTGTAAGGCGGCTGTACAGGTACTCATGTAAGCGTATTAGATTTTTTAGATAGCATATAAGTTAGTATGCATGCACGCAGCTATAAGCTATATACACACACAATAGTGGTCAAAGATGGTGATTCAGCATATTTTTGCACCTCTCTCTCTCCGCTTATTTTCTAACCCTACTCCACCACTTGTTAAGTCTACCTTCACATTTTGAAATTATAAACATGTATCCTATTTCATTTCAGAGAAAAAAATGTGAAGAGGCAGAGACGAGGCATAGAAATTGAATACAGTGTTACTTGTAAAATTGTTATTACGCGAGAGAAATGTTTTTGGAGGCGTATATATTTACTTCTCTCGTGAAACAAGTAACTTCGAAATAAGTACGACGGGTGATGGAATGGCATGGCCAACAAGCAAATAGATGACTAGGTAGAAAACGAGGAATTCATCGTCAGCAAAAAAATATGATACAACAAGAACTTTTTTTTAAAGAAAAGATATGACTCGGTCTCTCGATGATTACGACGATGATGATACTGACGAGATGGATGGATAGCCTTACAACATTTATTAAGAGTTTTTAATGACAGCTGGCTCTAGTGTGCTTGCTTATTTGTACTTTCTGTGTAGCGCTTGGTGAAGAAGAAGTGCTTGTTCACTTTTTATTTTTTGGGGGGACGACCAGCACGTTGTGTAGAGACTTTTTATTAAAAAGGGTTATTATAAAATGTATATTCACGCTTCGTTTTCGCTGCTCATGCTGTTGTTGGTGCTTTTCTACAATATTATTTTGAAACGGAGGGATTACGTGTTGGTTTTCTTGTACGTGTGTATCATTATATCAATCGAGATTATTTAAGTGATTATATTATGATTACATAGATGCACGATGTCCATCGTCCTTATTATTATTACTATTTTCCTGTTGTACCTACGCATATAATTACTATTACAAATCAACAATATATAAAGGCATTCAACCTAAGGAAACTAATAGGTAGGTGCTACAACTAGAGCATTTAAAAATTCAAAGTTGGGTGATGGCGTCAATATAGACATGTCTTCACGTAGTCACATACTGCTGTTTATAAATGGAATGGTAGAAGGAGTTGTAATTCTGACAAATGATAGGGTTTGAAGCGTACTTCACATTTTCGAATTTATGATACACATCGCTACACGGTCACCTAATCAAGATACATTTACACATGCTGGTCGATAAATGGTAGGTCAAATTAGGAAATGTCTGTAAAGATGCGGATGAGGGTGTGTGTGTGTGTGTACGTTGGTTCTCCAGACTATAAAATTAGATGAAGTAATGATTGACACCAGTTCACACACTTGTTGAAAAACGCCAAAGACGAGACAGCTATGAAAACGAAGCGAAGTGATCCCTATCAGATTGTATAAAGTAAACAGCGGATTAGTAGAATTCAGACGGACGAGTATAATTAACGCTACGCATAGCTCAGAGGGTCCCATCATCCCATAATAAAAAGATGTGAGGATTCGCGTAGGTAGAGATGGTAATGATAAGGATGTGTGCTGCTGGCTGGAAATAAGAACGAACCGGACCAACTGCTGCTTTTTTCAGTGTCCCCACTTGAAGTCTGTTACCAATTTTCTTGTTTTCAAGTGCACTTGTAAAGAGAGCAAAAAGTCTGATTGCCACTACTACTACCAAATTAAATCTTTTAATCTTTTTTACTAGCATAGACTCAAATGTCAATATTTTTCTGATGACGAGGAGAGTGAAGTGACAAACGAAGCGGAGAGAAGTCATGCTTCAAATTGGTGAAAACAACACCCAAATATGAATTTTCCTTTAGGCTGCACAAACCTCGTATACCCAATACCCTATATTTACCTATCCAGCTATTCTAAAATTACGAAAAGAATTTTTTAATAAAAAGTATTTTCAACGTTAGTAATAAAGTAGCTGTTTGTAAATTACATGTCTGTAAAAACTGCTCATTTAACTACAATGTGAGTATCACTTTGAAGTAAGCCCAGAAATGCCAAATATTTATTTTTGTAATTCCCAATTTAAAGATATAAAAGTCTTGAAGTGCCTCAAAAGTGCCTCCTATCCGTTAGGCAAAAATGTTTGTGGTATCGTAGATTTCATTTTTGTTTGGTAGTATTTCATTTTTTTGGGTCATTTATTCATTTTATTTTTTTTACAATAATCTTTTAGTACTGTTTTAAAATTGCGTGGATTTTATCTCAATTTTTATGCCTGGGTAAGTATCTGCTGCACTTACATTGCGAGATAACGTATTTCTGGGACTGGTTATTACCGCATAACGAGCCTTTAAGCATGGGAGAAGGAGGAGGTAGCTTCCTGGCAGATACTCGATTTGCTCTTGACTTCAAACAGTCTTTTTGTTCATCCTATGAGCTTTAACAATCTCAACTTTTTCTTGTTTTACTTCTCTCTTGTTTCACGCCTACATCATTAACCCTCTATCTCTCTGCTCTTGCTCTTCGCTCTCCTCTCCCACTACACACACACGGTCGCGACTCCACACACCATAAAAACGGCGTAAGGGTAACTAATACGAGGTATACATGCATAAAGTTTACCAAGAGTCTGGGTACAATAACTGTTATTGTTAGTTCAGCATGTTGCTGCATTAGTACTTCTACAAATTGGGGGGTGATGCGTATGTGTAAAATGCTAAAACACCACAACGTAAGCCTGAATGAATTTTTGTTTTTTTTTACATATTATGCCCTGTGTTGTTTCAAACACGATCTTACCAATTTAGTCGCTTTCTCTTGATGTATATGTGTTATAGAATTGACACAGCATTGGTGTCATGTATATATGTAGGTACATGTTTTTTTTCCATTTTCATTTATTCAAAAATACCAATAAATTTACTTGAATGTGTCAATTTTTGCAAAAAAAAACAATCAATTATTTGCAAGACGCGCCTCTATTTAACATTTTGACAAGTCTGCATCCGGTTTTAATCCTATTGAGTTTAATTCTTTATTGTTTGGAGTATTTCCATTTTAACGGAATCATTTTGTTTATCATTCAGAACAAAACCCATTCAGGTAAACCGCACAGGTTTGTCTCTAGTAACGTGTGCACATGTTTATATTATTATCAAATAACCTGTCATTTCCCAGGTATGCACTACACTGGTAAGGTTTCTCCACATTTGCAACAATAATACGAGTCAGTGGCACACTGTTCTTTATGGACATGGACAATGACAAAGCAATCATGGTATAAAGAAAACAGTGCTAGACATTCATACAAAATACAAACATATTTATAGTGTTCTTGTTCCTTTTGTGCGACATAAAGGAGGAGAAATCAGTGTCATTGCTACCATTATGTTCCACCGTGTATTTATACATTATTATGCATCGTAAAATACATATAAGTACATATTACTAAACATTGTATTGTACTGCTTTCTCGTCGTATTCAAGAGCACGTATTGTACAAGAAAATAGATGCAGATGGTTGCATTCGATCTATTCATTTGAAAGAAACAAGCAGAACGCTTTAAAAGGCTGCGTCTCTCTGGAAGGTTGGAACAAATTGTCGCTAAAGCGTAATATGAAATGAATAGGTACACTATACACCATACCTATTCAAACTTAAACTTCAATTCAGCTGTACTCTGCAATTTTTTATTGTGTCATCATAACACTAGATAGGTATATCTATTACATACCCCTTAAATGACACTTGATGCAAAGCATATTTACAGGAACAGCAGAATCATTTCTTCTTCTTTTTTCAATAAAAAGACTCCTACAGACAGTGGCCTAATAATAACTACCGCCATGCCAAATTTTTGTCTTTTAATAAAGCAGCATTCTTTGTAATATGTGTGTGTGTTCTGGCTTACATCTTCAGATAAGCTTCTTGACACAGTATTACGCACAATGAAGTCTCAAAGTCATAAAAACCGGGGAGAAAAAGGAAATCGCCTACAGAATTTGAATGGAGAAAAGAATAATGCACTGCAAAATTAAGCAACACACGCACTTATCCATTTAAAGTTGCCCATTTATTCGCTCAGACTCATTGAAACAGGATGACACTGCGAAGCATAAAAAGATATATAAGATATAGCTGTGTAACGATGTGAGGCTGCAAAAAATCTATGATAAAAGAGCATACAGATTAATATATACTCTGTCTTTTGACATGAATCGTAAAATAAACACCCTTTCACATCTACCAAAAATGCAGTTTTTGTGCCTCAAGTGTGATCTTGGGTGAATGCGATGATGAACATGGAACATTATTGCATAAATAAACTCAGTCATGTTCTTTCTTTAACGATTTTTACATACATTTTAATAGAAAACGACCATCTTGCACCCTATAAATATAAAATCCCAGCAGTAATATTATAACAGAAACTGCAACAACTTTGCTTCACTCTCAGCCACGTTGTCGTTGTCGCTGCGTCTATTGAGTAAATTGTACCCAAGCAGAGAGAGAGAGAGAGAGTAGAATGAAAAAGGAGTCAATAGTGCTCTGTATCTGGTTTCCTTCGATTTTCTTAAGAGCCATTATGCTCACTTGAGTCAAAAACTAGATGCAGTCATGCAAGAGTCGGAGCAAGCAAAGCAATTGACGGCTGCTGTGTCTGTGTGACATATTTATATACTGGAAGATATACAATCTATAAGGATCATGATGTCTATGATCATGATGATATGCTAGTCGTGATGGTTGTAGTGATGATGGTGGTGGTGGCAGTGGTGGTGATGGCAAAAGGTTTTCTCGGTTGTAGTAATAAGGGCAAATCTAGAGTCAACGCCCAATAACGCCGACGTAGTTTCGATTTCTGGAGGTTATTTTCTCGGCTTCACCATCCCATGCCATATGCCGTAAGTACCTGCGATGTGCGAAGAAACTTATTGCTCTTCCTTTCAGAGGCAGGTTTGGTATACTGATACGTTGAGCACAATGAACATATAATTCGCCAAATTACTAAAAATATATCGAGCACATCGTTAGAGTAGTTAGAACGACGGTGATTCTCTGTGATATTTTCTACCTTACAGACTGCGCACGCCAATTTGAAACATTAACGGGTTTTATTGATTGCGGGAGAAACGTATATTTTTTCTACAAATCATGTAGTACCCAAAGTCGTATTGGATATATGGGTAACACGCTGCGAGGTTTTGTATTATTATTTCTCCGGTGCATGATGTAGTTTTGTTTGTTATTTTTCATTTTATAAGAAATGTCCTTCGCAATTTTTCTTTCACTGCACATGTTGCTCTATAAATGCTATTTGATACATTCATCTAAATTGTAGTAGTTAGTCAGGGCAGTTTGGTTTATTACTTTGTAGTGTACAGCTTGTAACTCGTTGTCCTCGGTGTTATCATCGGCTTCATCAACAGAACCCACCAAACACAAGAATTTGTATAGGCAACTTAGCAAAGCTGGCTGGCAGAATGAGCTGATGGGATATGCAGCTACAATAACAAGAAAGCTGGGGAATTTTTCCTGATAAGAGAAAAAGCGTCGGTGGTGGTGGTAGTGGTATGATGTTGTTGTTGATGATGACGATGATGATGGTAAAATGCATCCAGTAAACAGGACAGGAACAGAGCATCATAATCATTGCAAGAGACACAGTTCTGAAATCTTTTTAAGTTGAATAGAAATTGGGGAGAAAGCAAGTAGGGGAAAGTTCTTTTGAAAAAAAGTTGTTTCTTTCACTCCCTGAGATTTTAGCTTGCTTAGTAACTTGCTCCCCAGCTTAGCCGTCTCTCCTCCTAAAACTTGCTGCTTTGCTACACAGACAGATTTCATGCGTTTTATGTTCCCTCACATTAACAGCATCGGCAAAGCAAGGGCAGCAGGAGCAATCGTAGTAGTGAGTAAGCCAAGGGAAGTACAACGAATCAACTTTTTAGGAGGAAGCAAGCAGTAGCAGTGGTGATAATGTTGAATGTAGATACATAATAGTCACTTACAGCATATATGCAACTCGCTTCAACAACGCGTATATTCTTAAATACATAACATACACAAGCAAAATAGACGTGATGGGTTATTCGATTTTGTTTCCGTGATGTACAAAAGAAAAGAAGCGAGGTAAAGTGAGAAAGGAGGGTATAAATATAGAAGAAACAAGGAACGAGTTTGAGTTTAGCTCTCTTTTCTTTTTAACTCTCTGTGAAAACTTGGTCTCTTTGGTGTCGTTTGGGTTCACTATTGCCAAAAGGAGACGGAAGGAAGGAAGGATAAGAAGACGAATAACGGCCATCGGAATGAATAGAACGTGGGATGTAAAAGTAAAGTAGCAAGGTGAAGAAGATATTAGGTTTTGTGTGCGATTTGCTCCTCGTGTGGAAAGTGAATATTAACTTGCTTTTCCAGATACGTAGGTTCACTCACTCACTCACTCACTTACATACGCATATATACTCTGTGAGCAACATGCCCACTAGCCAGACTAGTTATTTATACTGCGGGTACATTCCCACACAGCTCTACTGTTTATCATGTTGGGTAAATATACACATACACCTACGTATATGCTGCTCACTGAAATGTGGAAGTTGGTAACAAATAGCTGCTAGCAAAGCAAGTGACATATCGTGGTCTTTCCGTATAAAGTATTTTCAGTGGGTTACACAATGCGATAAGAAAGGATAAAATTTTTCGTCTTGGCTGCAAGTAGTTCTCAAATACCCGTAAGCAACTACATGGTTTGAGAGAAAGCTTACTTGAGCGGCAGTGGAACGTCGTTGAATGCTGCTGCACTCATTGTGAAATGTATCTTTTCTTGTAGATGTTATTCAAATAAAATTTCTATCGCCAGACCATTTCTCAGCTCTCGGTCCAATTTCTTGAACGCTTCACTCTACCTATTTCAGCCTCTGACCAGGTCCATGCTTTAAACTGCTGATGAAAAATCTAAGAGTTTGTATTCAGGTCTCCTTTCTCAGTACCTACCGACGCAAAATGAAATTGTAGTTTTAAAAAGATCTATAAAAAACCTTAAAAGCTAGCTGGAATGGCTGGTTTGAGGTAGGGAGCACGTTTACCAGGAAAAAAACTGTCGTTGCTAGCCTAAAAGGAAGTTCGTCGATATTTTGCTTTTAAGTAAGTACTTTAATTGCAAAGTAAAACGAAATGGTAGAGAAACTCACAATGGCAGAGAGGAGAATTCGTTACATTAACCATTTGCCACTTTACTTTCACTGGAGAATGGTAACCTGCTTTCGTATAAATTGGTTTTGAAAGGACATACAGCATCTGCAGAACAAACGACCGGCTATTAGCAGTAGTAAAGAAGTTTGCATTATATTTATTTTAACAAACTTTCTACTAAAAACTAAAATTTACGGCAAAGAAACGTGCACGCACTACTAGTAGATGGAGGGGACTGTGCTACATTTTGCTAAAACCTTATTAAAAGTTTCCGTCAACTACAGCATTGGGATTCCTGGGAAAAGTAATTACCACTACTCGCGAGAAAAGAAGTCAAACCTTGTTGCTTCAGAGTAAATAGTTAGACGACGCTTACAGTATAACGTTAGTGTTTACGATGGGTTGTTGGGTAAGTACTACAGAGGTACAGAGATTCTGTAGATTTCATTTTTTATGCTAAACAAGTACCTATGTTGGTTGGGTTGGGATACACAACATGTGAAAGCCATTATAGCTTGATAGACAATTCCAGCTGGAAAGCATCAAATTGAAAAATATGAACCTGTTCAACAATAACGAACAGCACACTTGGATAATATGTCTATAAAGAAAGAATATCGATTCCCAAAGCTGGAAAGAAATTATTGATAAGAATCACATTTTAGCAACGTACCTATTTGAAGAGAAACTTTAAAATTTCAAGTGGAACCACATGGCACGTGCTCTAATCCCAACTCGATACGCCTCCTCTCTCATCAACATGGTTTACATTCTGACGAGTAGACAGGAGGAAATAGGAAATCTCGTTCAGACAGAACATTGTATTTTTGTTGTTATCCCTCTCTCTCGTTTATTCTCCTTCTTTCTCCCACTGATTTCGAATGGATGGGAGGCATATGCAAAACCATTATCAAAATAGCGATAGCGATAATGGAACAGGATGGTTGGCATGATGCAGTGTGTGTTGTTGTAACTTTTAACAAGTCACAACAATGGAAAGGCAGACAGGATTTAAAGTGGACTGGATTAAAAAGTTAGCTGGGGAATGGCAAAATAATGTCGACATCGCGGTTGATGTTTTCGTTATAGAAAACACAACTCCGAAACAACCCCCTTCTCTCCTTTGGCTTTGCTTTATCCCAAAGTTAACACATTTCCGACTTCACTTGAATTCATACGTTTAATCGGGGACTCCGCGTTTTGCGCGCACTCCCTTCCATTTTCACATTTTTATACTTTGATTGACTCTGAGATTTTAAAGCTCGATTTGAAGCATCTCAATCTCGTAAAAGTGCACTGCGTCTGACTGCTGCGCGAAGGAGAGAGGAAAGCGAGTGCATTAAAATTGAAAAATTACAGGGGTTGTATATCTACCGAGAAATGTACTTGTGTAAAAAATTGAATGTGAAACCGTACAAGTCATTTGATCTCGTGTACATTTATACATTTCGTTTTTTCATTGTGAGGCAAATGGACTTGTACATTTAATGCTGACATTTTATGCGATAGGCCAAACACGTTTAATTTTATGGCTTAAATATTGCATTTTTGTGCCGATGACATCAATTTTATTCAATACCCTTTTTGCCTGTAAGACGTTCTACGTGAACTTCCATATAGCATTTAGAAATAAAGTAACCGACAACTATTAAATGCGTCTGTGTGTATCTTTAAATTCGGGTTTGCACTCCTTCTACATTGGTACATGTAGTACGATGGGTAACATTCTGAACCAACATGAACGACCTCCGTATCCGTATCTAACCTTGATATTTTGAGCACGTTGACAACATTTCGTAGTTGCATCTCTCTCCCTCTCCCTCACATCTATTATCGCTTTTCATTTATGAGTCGGCATGTATTGCTTGTAATGAATGTACAAATACAAAATTTATGAAACGAAAATTATGAGAAAGCGGTTAGCCTGATTTCTTCTTTACCACATCTCCACTACCACAACTCGTCATCACTCATTATATATTAGCAAGTTATTCATTGAACGTCATCATGACAAGGATGTGGTGGGGGAGCTGTGGTGGATGAGGGTTATGGCAATATGATGTGATGATTATTATTATTATGATGGGGGTAATAATCACTGAAATGTTGTTATTAACGCAACCAAATACTTGCCTCCCTTGGCTCTGTCGTCCCAATGCCTGCAGTAGCTCCCACAAAAATGTTTTATACTTTTTATGTATGTACTTTCGTACTGCTGTTGTTGTATTTGAGTAGGAAAAGCACGGGAATAAAATAGCGTTTTCTACAATCCATTTTGTTTTCCTGTTCTACTCTTCCACTTTAGAAATTTTACTCGTTAAAAGAAACGAACTCGTTTCGTCGAATTTATTGTAATTTTACAATGTTGACATTTAAATAAAAAGTGTGCTGTATCCAGTAAATAGTATAATAAAAAACAAACGAATGTTTTACCAATCCATTTCCAAGCATATAACTAGCTGATTGTTTACTAGTACAAACGGAGAGAGAAAAAACAGATATTACGTTTTTAGTAAAGGTACTGAGACAATGCAATATATGCTCATCACACATAGTTTATAGCCCCATGTCTTACCGGAGAGGAGAGAGCAAAAAATTATGCTTTCAATTTAACAGTTTCAAATATTATTCTTCACGGAAATGATACTTAATGGTGTATGGTGTATTGTACAAATATAAAGTTTATTATGTATGAGCACAGAACTGTGTAATACATTCTTTTTGTGAAATGCTAAATAAAACGGAACGGTTGGCCCCGGTCATTGAGAATTTTTATTCCTCCTCTTTTCCCTTGCGGAAGTAATTATTGTCCTTTATATTATATAACAATAATTAATAACAGCCTTAAAGCATGTTTCTGAAGTGGAGGAAGCTGAAACTGAAGTAATTACGAAGCTAACAATACAAAGACGATATTAACGGTTAGTAGTTTAGTGGACAGACCCACTGTTCGTTTAAATATTTCTTTAAATTTATGGGTATACACTCTGTAGGCACCTCGTTCTGCCGGTCCTATATCACATCGGGAGAAAACAAGGAAAACAATTTGTATTGTATACATATTATGCTGTGTGGCGGTGAGAGTCTGGGTATATATATCCTTATCATTGCTATCTCTCTTAATGACTTTTATACGATACTTTCATCTAGAATTAGTCGCTGGAAAATTTTACCATTTCTGCTGTTGGCATTATTGTGGCTGGGCCATCGCCAGTGGCCACCCCCTTTTATTTAAAAAAAAATAGCTGCCTTGCTTTGAGACATTGCCGGAGTTTGTTCTCCGTCGTAGTTAGCCAACCAACATTTTATATCGCTGCACCCTTCCCTCCACATATACAACCACAGAATGCTACACCGCTCTACACTGTATCTCTGTTTTTGAAAAAAATGTCGTAGGATGCAGACTGATACGCGATTGCTTTTTATTGTATTCATTTTGATTATGATGGTGCGGTAGTTGCTTCCACAAAGCTCATTTAGAAATATTTATAACCTCATTAGTCAAGTGTCTCCCTCCTCCTCTCTTTTTACGATTTAAATTCATTTGTATCTCTGAAAATTGTTTAACAAGCTTTTCATACATCTCAAGAGCACTGCGTCATATTTCAAACCGTGGTCAGCCCACTTTTATTCATGTCACTGTCCTTTGCATGCACACCAAGATGGGACGATTTTCTTCCTGCCTACATGGTGTGTCTGTTGTGTGTGTATGATTCATTTTCGTTCTGTATCAGTCAGTTTCACGTATAAATATCCTTCCGTGTTAGACCAAATGGGTTTGTTTCAGTCAATACGATGAATGTACACTCCTTAGGAGACCTCGCCATCACCTATAATGGAATATAAAATAGCTAGTAATTTATACAAAATCGTGTGGAGTTCAAAAAAAACTTTTAGGTTGTCTTCACATTTCGGTCCTGTTTAAGGGCGGCTTGTCTCGTCGTCGAATTTTTTCTCCCCTGATTACATCGTTTTTCACTTGCCCATTATCCTCCTCTTTTACGTTTCGTTCCACTTGGTCATGCATCCTCGTGCTTGGAAAAATTTATAGAGGATAGTTGCATACATATTAGTGTGAGAATAGGTAAGTGAGGTTGGTATCGGGGTACAGGGCTGCTCAACTCAACTACTACTACTACATACAACTCCTTTGATTCTGTCACCTTTATTTTAAACAGTAGACTTGAATATAAATGAGTATCTGTCTCATATCATTTATCATTCGTATTAATTTTCTTCATCTTCATATTTTTTGTTTCCATTTCATTTCATGCACAGCATACACAACACCATTTGCTGTTCATTCACTCGGCGAGTGAGTGTGGTGGGAAGTTGAAGATGTCATGTATTAAAGACAAACGTTTGTGAGACTGTAATAATATGAAATGAGACTGGCAAAGTAAAAATGTTTCTTCGTTTTGCCGTCTACTACTGTGCTCATATCACCAGCATATCAGCAAGGACACTGTAAAAGAGTATGTATCATGATGAATATACTTACTTACACAAGTGAATGGAACAACTGGAATAACAGTCATGAAATACCAAGCGTGTATTCAAGTGCCACATGTTTATTTTTGTAATGGAAATGATGTGAATCATTGACAGTTTTAATGACTCCTAATGTGTCAGTTGATTCAAAATTGTGTATTTATTATGCACACGGTAATGTCCGCATTTAAATATTATATTAATTTCATCTAAAATGCTGGCAGTTTAACAAAAACACTCCTTCATCATCCTTTCCCATGCATGTGAAATATTTAAATTTAACGTTTTAGCATTGTCACTGCTGTGCTCACAGCACACAAATGCTGCGCAGGGCAAGTCAATGCATTTGTCGTAAGGAGTATTTAATAAAATCAGTTCTTGTTTGTAATTGGGAGCTCATTTCAGTGAATATTCAAAAGCATCGATGCATGAACCCTGTAAATTAAAATGCTTAATAATTTTGCGAGAAGAGTGTTTCAGTGGCGATAATGATAAAGAGAAAGGTCTCTCCGGGTCGAATGAATGAGGAAATTAAGAGAAAAAATGTACAATAGACAGGAATTGCCCGTATTCCATATAACTTGCCCATTCTTCACCAGTTTTCTGTACGCACAAGCGGTAAAGAAGGTCTGGTATACACAAGATAATAGCAAAACTTATTTAGATTAAAAAAGGAGGAAGCCCATGAACCAAAGTTTAGCTGAAGCGAATTCGGCCGATGAAAGAACAAAAAAGTTGTACGGGAAACGCATAGTAGTTTTTGCTTTTACTAGAAACTTTCCTGGAAGGAGTAAGGATACTGTTATTATTATTATTATTATTATTATCTTATTAAACCTACGTAAGCAGACTTGTGTTGCGCAGATATTACGGGAAAGTAGCTCCTTCAAAAGTAGCTTTTATCAACAAGTTTTATATATACGTGGCTACTTGTTAAAATGTTTGGTTTAGTTCGTACTTTATTGTTCTTTCAGGAGAAGCTGTTATTGTTGTATCAAAAAAGTATCTCTTTTCCAGGTTCTCACATCTCTTCCCCCATTTAAAATGTGTATGGTTGACATTTTCCTTCAACTTAGCCACTGGGGAAGTTCATTTATTCTCTGGAAATTATAACAGATTGCTGATAACGCAGTTTTGATAGCACACTAACAAAACGTAAACGCAGAGAGAATGCTATCATGGACGTGTATTACGATTTTGTACAAGACTCCACGGAGAAAGAGAAAAGGCGAACAAGCTAGAAACGCGTTATTATCAGCAAAACAGTCACTAAAGCAGCAATCGGAAAGATAATAACTTGCACTCACTCTCACCCGTCACTCATTGCCACCGCACATACAGAAGGAGAAAGAGTGCTAAATCAAATCACAAAATATCATCACTTGGAATCACACGGTGAGTTTTACTACGAGACTGTATGTATAATGAACACGCTATATATTGAAGCAATATTTTTCACCAATATCTGTATATAAAGCAATATTGAAATATGTGAACGTACGAGATGTAGAGCTCAGTAGCAGAATCCCTCTTTCTCGTGTTCATTTCATATCATTGTTGACAGGCAAAAGCCTATTATGTGATGCTAACAAAGTCAAAGTCAGCCGACCAAAACAGCTGCTTTTTAAGTTTGCCCTGTAGGGAAAATCTGGTAAAAAGGCAGCCAGTCAAAGTAGTATCAACAGTAAGTGAAAAGTACATAACAATAATAATCCAGACAAAACCAAGAAGTAAGCACGACGGGGCATACGCATCAGTCAGTTTAGATGAAATCAGCCATCAAACTTTTCCCGGAAGAATCTCATCTTCTGGTGACAATGTACACAAGTTGTGCATAAAAAAGATGACATGCGAGCCCGCAAACTACGCTTTGGTTTTAGGGCTCGTTTATTCATTATCCAGGCAAGATTTGCCTTCCTTATTGTATGCTAGAGTTGAGAAGGGACGTGTTGATTGAATTCAGGCTTTATAAAACAGTTTCTCTTTTTAAAGATGATTCGCATGGTTCTTGGCTGGGGTCATTCCATTGCAGTTCATACATTTTGAAACCGTATTCTCGTTACCAATAGTCATGCCCTATAATGTATACCCATAGGACAGTGAATTACAATAAACTAATGAACTAAATATGTGTAATTGTCATTGCATAAGAATCACAAAAGTTGTATTATGCTGCAGTCATTTTAAAATGTAGCAAAATTCATTATAAAATTAATCGTTTCCCCATCGTATTTTTAAAAAATCATTTTCATTTTATCGTAACATGATCCCGATTAATTGCCAACTTGCCGAGTGATATGTCATCTTTAGCAAAAATACAGTTTTACTACATTACTTTTCATCGAGTTTTGGTGCCTTTTCTTTTCATTGAGTTCAGCGTAATGGCAACCTTCATCCATCTTTGGGTACGTAGTATTTTAGCTGATGTGATGCTTATTTTGGGACACGTGGAGGACATTTTTAATGCATTTAGTCAGGCTCACTGGTGGTCGATTCCTGTCAAATAAGTCTATTATATCTTACGTAACACAAAACTGTTACTTGTGCTGTGTCAATATGGCAAGGACAAAGATTTTTTCTTCCACGTGAACCTTCATTTTATACACAAATTACAGTAGCCTTTGCATACCTTCAAGGGGAGCAACGAGCCTGCGACGACAAAGATATAATTTACTAAAAAGCGAAACTAGATGATAAGCTTGTGATCATTCAAGTATATAATGTAATCCACAAAATGTAAGCCCACACTATCAACTATGTGCACTGAAAATAAAAAAGATTATTTGGTTTCATACTAAAGCTAACAGCCTACATAATCACTTAAAAGAAATAAATAGATGGGTTCAATTCCAAACCTTAAAGCTAGTTGCTTGTTTATGATAAACGCATTTAAAATAGAGTTTAAAGTCATCTCTTTTTATCAAAGAGTTTGTTTTTACTCCTCGTTTGAGTTCTTTTTGTAAAACGGAGCAAAGTAGTAAGTTAAATTGAGAAAAGATTTTATGCGTTGACCAGAACCGTTGTGCTTTTTCCTGTACA
>JAHZNE010006146.1:0-22457 GCA_027744055.1 Callyntrura sp. NNG-2020
TCTGTCTATCATCCATCATCTCGTCATTATCTACCTATTTATTTCGAGCAGCCCATTATTCTTCCTTCTTCCTCTTATCAAAAGACCATTTGCAGGGTGCCAGTAATCGCTATTATCGTCGTCGTCACTAAACGTCCTGTTGTGAGCGCACAAAGTTAGTGAGAGTTAGTCGGAGGCACGCACACACGCCACAACAGACAAGCTATCAGATCTTTTTGTCTTTGTTTCGGCGGCTGGCCGACGACGACGACGACGATGATAATGATGACGCTGATGATGATAATCTGCGAAGATGAGGATGATAGTGCTCGGAGGAGAGATTCTTTTGTTGTTTTTTTTAGTAAAATAACCGAACCGAACTAGCTATAACTAGCTTATCTCTGTGGGATTTTTTTGATGGAAAGGGTTCAGCTAGACTGATACAGTAAACAGTAGACTGGAACCAGAAGCGGACTGAAAATTGAACAATTATTTTCCGAGCGGAAATTAATATACACGTCCTCATTCCGTTCTACGTCTCTTGATAAATGAGTGCGAGTGGACATGAATCTGGAGGAGGTAAACAAATTTGCAGTGTTTAACTTTAATCGATAAATGAAAAACCACGTGCAAAATTGTGATGGGTTGATGGGTATAATACCTGCCCTCGTCGCAATAAATAATGGCCCAACAGCAAAGATTTGGGGCTGATCTGGAAAACCATTACACATTAAGAGTGATCAAGGGGCCCGTCCCACCAACAACCACTGGTTGCATTCTGGTCTGATTGCAAGACTTGAAATTCAGCCCGAAGCGGGAACAAGAAAATTCGAATTGTGCCATACTTCCCGATTCTGATAGGATAGGATATTATCAATTTTTAAAGGAATGCTTAAACGATGCACAGCACAGCAATGCCCCTATTTTATTCATATAAATTGTTATTTCGTTACTTCCTACACTTAAATTGGTTAGCCCGTCACCTGGTCACGATTTATTTAGTAGACTCAGGTTATTACTTTGAACCGGGGAAGAGGAAGTGGCGTGCACAACGTATAAGAGAGCGGAGCGGGGTAACATCTTCCTCAAGGACACGCCATTTAGCAACTTTTTGTTAACTTATCCTATTACCGGAATTAGTCGCCGTAGTGATTTTGGAAATATTGAACGACAGGGAACGTAAAATTATTTAAAAAAAAGGCGATAAAATCAAAATAAAATAACGATTATGCTTTATACAGGTTGTGTACACATAGGAGCATAACAGGTTGGATGTCAGGTGTAATTAAATCATCTCAGGAAATTACATTGCCATCGAAAGCCCTCGCACGACGCTCTGATTTGTGACGTTTGAGTACTAGTTTTGTTACATAAAACAGGCAAGTATAATTACAGCAAGTTCGAGAACTTGAAAGGCATCTCCTCACTCACAGTCGCACACAACAACAGCAGAGCAGAGATTTCATTTTTGACAAGAGGGTGGGTCCGGTCACATTTGCATATTTTGTTTTATAGCTTTATTTTGAAACAAAGAGGGTAATTTCCCTGCCCTGTGATGATGGAACTGTCGACTGCTATGCATGTAAATGTGCGAGCTATCAAATTAAAATTGGGAAATTGTGGGTTGTAATGTTTTTATCGGTCGGCAGGAGGTAAGTAGCAATGATAGAAGGTATTTTTTTTCCTTCTTCTATTTTTGGTGTTATTGCGTTTATAACTAATCGATTTTGCATAGCCCGCTAACCACTGGGCAATCAATACGGCATTCCCTCCTGTGTGTGCACCAGTAACCTCAAACAAGTTGCAATTATGGACACGGCGAGAAAAATGCAGCAACTTGCAACGCTGGAGGATCATCTCACAAGTTTAAAAATGAACCCTTAATTCCCCCCAAATTGATTTAAACAACAGTCCAGAAATGCGTTTAAAAAAGTGGCCACTCGTCACCTTTCATAATAAATGGTGTGTGAATTTATTAGCGCTGCTTGAAACACCATATAAACATATCGTTACCCTACCTTTTTATAGCTGTCTCACGTCGCCCCACCTACAAGTTGGCCAGAGTTCACGAGTGAAGTTTCCATCCAGTCTGAAGCGTACCTAAATTAATAGCACTCCGTGCTG
Source organism: Callyntrura sp. NNG-2020 (assembly GCA_027744055.1). NCBI lineage: Eukaryota > Metazoa > Arthropoda > Collembola > Entomobryomorpha > Paronellidae > Callyntrura > Callyntrura sp. NNG-2020. Next base: position 2,104 of record JAHZNE010006146.1, read on the forward strand.
CAGTGGCAGCGAAATAGAGAAAACGCAAAAACACATTAAAAGTAAGCTTGTTTGTAAGTATTTTTTGTGATAAAGTGAGGATCAATTTAAAGTCTAACTAGAATCTGTAAAGGTCAGCCATGCATTGCTGAGGGGGGTTCTAGAAAAGTTGGCCAAACTAGTTGTTGTTGTGATCAGCCCAGAACTTGAAAATAAGATAAGAGTCACAACAACTTGCAAATTTGTTTGTGGGTAAAAATAATGATTAAGGGAGGATGATTGGCTGGTTTTAAGTATTGTTTTTCTTCTCCAAGATGCATGAGGATCAATAGAGAAAAGCCCTTTAGAAAGTGTAATGCTTGATTTTTTTGTCTCACTGTGTTTGAATCGTATTTAATAACAAGGAAAACTTTGGTCGAATATAATATGGCGTAAACTTTTCGATGACAGAAGGTAGCCTCGCATAATTATTATTTTCTTAGGATATCCAGATGCGAATCAGTACTTGTCGATAAGTTGGGCTAATTTTGGTTTCGTCTTAGAGACCGGCACGGTTTTCCCCTTTTTGAGGTGGCGTCTCTCTCTTGAAACGGCAGCAAACACGCCAAGTGTTTTGGTTAAAAAGAAATTGCGATTTTTACTTTTTTGCAAAGGAATCCCAAGTAACCTTGGTTATCCCCAGATATCACTTAAAGCGCACATAAAGGTATGGAGTCCACGTTGCTTGGATGTTTAGATAATATGTACCTAAATCCAATTGCAGCCGTAGGCAATTTCGATTTTACTCCTGTGGATTCTTTAAACAATACTGGAATTTTTTTTCAAGGTACACGTGACTCGACGGTCGATCTTGTAGACAGCATAACATGACGTCTAGTCTACTGGCGGCGCAAAAACTTGTCGGCAGTTTCAAAATTTTCAACATGTCAATGTCAAATGGCGTTTTATCCTTTAGAAAGTAAAACGATTTTTTATTGAAAAAAAAAACTGACCATTTCGACTAGGCAACTATACATATTGACAGCGGAGCGAGCTTGTGTTGTTTGTTTGTGTGTGATATTGATTTAATTAAGATTAATCGATTAAGAGACGTTGGATGCTGCGTCGTGAATAAACGTGAATCGTGATGGAATTTGTTACGCCTGCAACTAACTTCCTATTTGCCTATCCTCGCATCATCCACACACACACTCACACACACACACACACACTTCCTTACTTGGCGTATTCTACGTTGTGCAGGAAGGAGGAGTACACTATATTCCTCCTTTGTTCAACTTTGTTCACCAGAGAGCAAGTTTGCTGAAAACTGGAAATGTTTCTCTTGTGAGAAGCTAGAGGTGGTGGTCGTTCTCTCCTCCTGTTTGATGTTCTTCTGCTGCTGTGTTGCTTCGCCCATCCGTATCACCTCTCCACCGCAGCACCAACTCTCTACCGTCGCGTCGCAATTTGAGGAAAGAAAAAGTTGCCCCAATAAACGTGGCTAATGTTAGAAATTTTTCTCGTGAACAGCTTACTCTGTCACTTGGCTCATACTACCTCTCCTCTCTTCTCCTTCGTGAATCGTTGTTGATGTGAAGAGTGTCATGCTAAAAGAAGCGACCAATCTACAGGAAAGGAACAAATTGGTCATTTCTACTAAAATACCCGAAAAAACGAGAGAGAAAGAGAGAGAGAGGGAAACCTGAAACCTGAAGGATGATCGGCACTACACACTCAGGGTAAAGAGCACGAGAGAGAGAGAGAGAGAGAGAGAGAAAGTGGTAAAAAGAGTGAATGAACCCGTTCACTTTCTACCACTTTTTCACTTACCCTGAAAGTCAGCAGAGGTTTCTAATGGAAATAACGTAATCGTCCCAAAGGGTTCCTCTAATACCACCACCCGACATCCATTTTTTCCACCCTGTTCCCTGATCAAGAAAAAAAGTGAAAAACACGATACGCGGAGAATCGGGTTTTCAATTCTCTTTCCCAACAGCAGTAGCATCATCATCGTCGTCGTCGTCGTCATCATCCTCATCATCAACGGCAGACTCTTAACTTTATTACCGAAAATGTATTTTTCACTGGGTTCGCCCTGTCGTTCTTGTCTCCGAAGGAAAAGTGTTCCACCAATCCACAGATTATATACCGGGCGTCTCTCCACCATCAACATTTTTTTTTCTCTCTCACCAGCCACTTTGCTCTTTGTGACATATGTGTGCACTGTACCTTTTTTGGAGCGCGTAACCCCTCTCGTCATGTCAAAAATTTTCATTCACCTTAAAATACCACAGTCATTCAGTGTCGTTGCACAACATTGACTAAATCGTTTTACCATGAAGTACGTACACATACACACACACACACACACACACACACAAAATGCGTCAATTTTTTGAACGAAGGGAAAAGAAGAAGAAAAAAACGGAAGAAAAAGAAACAAAAAACCCGGCACGACCAGTGCATGTTGATTACGCGAATGCCACATACCCTTCTTGCGACGGTTTCCTTTATCCCGGGGATTCTTACCTTTTTCCCCTTTTCTATTTGCCACAATGACGGGATACAAATGCGAGACTAGTTAGGAAGAAGAGGGGGGGGGGAATTCGAACCTTCTTATACGTACATCATACATGAAATGTGTGTAATATACAACAGTACGTGTTTCAAAGTTTTCAGTTACACGCACACCAAATAACGTCAACATTCCCATTGCATTTTAGTGTTCGAAAAGAGAGAGAGAGAGAAAGAGAGAGAAATAAGACTGATATTTGCGGTGGAGAGTAAAGGTGGTAGTAGGAACGCAGCAGTAGTGGATTCCTTTTTTTATCGGCCTCATCATGCCTTTCTTTTCCAAGACGATTTTTCTTGAACGCCTGCCAAGAAAAAGGAAATGGTGATCTATTACATTGACGATTATGGCAGTTGAAATCCTGTAACCTTCTGTACCTACAATTGTACCGTTATCAACCTCATCCTTTGCTTCTCATAAATAGCTTGTAGGTAATTCAACGGATTACAATTGCATTTTCTCCCTCTCTCTCCCTCTCTCGTCCCTCTGCCCACAGCAGGGTAGAAGGAATCCGCCTCGTAAAAACGAATTCCGCATGTTGCACTTCACGTCTTTATCATCATCATAATGGGACCTAGTTGGGAAATGTTTAAAAGTTGCAGTTTTATACCATACAACTCCCCATGATAATGCCAGAATTGCCGGAGAGGAGAAGAGGCAAAGAAAACAGAGAGCGAAGAAACGAGCACAGTGCCGCAACAGTGCATCGCTTTCCTTTCTTTTCATCATCCTCATCTTGGAGACACTTTCCAATTACCCCAACTGCACTTCGGAGTCTCGTTCCACACCTCCTGGTAACATATTACTCTGCATTGCGCTCACCTCACAACATACTTATTGAAGTAGTCGCGACATTTGGGGTAGGCAGAAGAGAAAAAAAAATGAAATACATATTGTATGACGACGATCACGATGAGGAGGATGATGGTGATGACGACGACGACGGCGAAATGGGAATGCACATACTGCATTGTCGTCAGGCTCATCGGAGGTTGTAGACAGTCGTATAATGTTGTACAATGGCCTTCTCATCTTCCCGGAGAAAAAAAAACCCCGCCACATGATCTGTCTGTTTTTTAGGGCAGTGCAGTCTGTTTGATGCTTCTACTACTACTACTACTACTACTACTACTATAATTCCCCCTTTTACTACTACTCCTACTACTACTATAACTACAGGAAATTTTTAAAAGTGGCTCCGGCAACCACAAAGGACTAGTTAGGGGAAATCCATTATGATCCTGCATCAAATAAAAACAAATGGACAATTTTATTACTATTATTTCTTCTTCTGCCTCTCTTCCACCTTTTTCACCTATTTCCCCTTTTGTATACGGGAAAAAGGTATTAGTCGTAAACGCATATATATATATATATACATATATTGTACGTTTTTTTCTTGTAGCCAGCTTTAAAACGGAAACGACGGTCGTTTTACTGTTATTGTCCAGCTTATAGAACCTGCGCAATGACAATTGGCTAGTAGTGCAGTGATGGTGGTGGTGATATGACGAAATAAAAGTGCAAACCGTTTTTTGTCATATTTGTCGTCCTCAACAAACTTTTTTAGGTGGTCGTGGTAAAAATAGAGAGAGAGAGCTGTAGGTAGAGATGTTGCAAGGGAAACTGTGGGTAAGGTTAAAAAGGACGAAATTTAACAGGGTAAAATTTAAGAATTAAATCGTCGTCAACGCAACCAACTTCTGACTGTCGGCATGTCCGTATATTAAAACAAGGGGAAGATTTGGTATTTTTTTAAAATAAAAGTGGGAGGGCGCGATGACGACGCCGACGACGACATACTATTTCCAGGGATCTATTACAGCTTTGCGTATTATTTGAGTGCAGTAGTCTGATAGTCTGATTCCAAAGAAGAAAGTGACGCAAGGATTCATTTCATAATAAATATGTATTTCTTTTCTTCCACTTTTTTTTTATTCTCCCGACTACTTACTTTCTAAAAAAAATATGTTGTAATGGCAAAATGACAGTTTTTCTTGCTCTTTTCCCTCCTTTGAGGGGAAACAAAGTGACTGAGAGTAAGTATGGGAGTAGTTAAAGTGAGTATAGAGAGGGGGAAAATCATTCATGCATGGTGCCCATCAAAAAATGGGGAAGGGATGGATGGATAGATGGATGGAAACTAGATGCGCTTCCAAAACGAAATGAAGTAAAAAGTATATGTGTGTACACGCGGAAATGGAGCAACGAACACGCAGTTTTGTTTCTCAATAAATATGTGTATTTGTAGGAAGGAAAGTGCACACACACATTTTTGTGCCATGTCATAAAAAATTCTATTTTCTTTTTTAGAAAATGGAAGCTCCTCCACATCATGAGGAAAATTCGGGAAGAGAAATGTATACAGGGGAGGATGAAGGGGAAATGTATATACACTCCTCATCGCTCACAGTAATCTTTACAAACATTGGTATTACCGCGGTTCTCTATTATTGCTTGGAATAGAAAAAAAACGGGGAAAGTACACGGTACGTGTTTAAGGAGAGAAGCCAGAAAGAAAGCAAGAGAGAGAGAGAGAGAGAGAGAGGTAATATGCATGAAAATGTACTTTTTGTGTAATAATTGAAAAGTTGAAGGTTCTCTCTTCCTCTCTCTCTCTCTCTCTCTCTCTCTCTCTGTTCGTCCACCAGGGAAATTGAACCTTTTTCTAGGTTATGCATCCTTTATGAATCCTTCATGACTTTTTTTCCTCTTTTGATGGTTGAAAGCTGGGTTTGTAGGAAATGGGAAGCACATATGACTACCTACCACCACCACCACCACCACCGGGTGATCAACAAGAAGGGAAGGAATGTTTTGCAGAAAACGCATTCTGAAGTGCAATATAAAAGTTTCAGGTCAAGTCGTCAGTGATGCATGATTGCTTTCACTTACCTAAGGCAGGCTTGTGATGATGTTGAGTTGGAAAATAAATACGCTCATAATTTACTGTCAGCTTCACCGAATCAATAATTTATCATTGTAATATTTTTACTTATCTACCACTTCCCTCCATTTCCAAAAGGGAGGATAAGGTACACACAGATACAGAATCGTTTATGGGAGCTAACACGTACGCATATTTCCATGCATATGCGCCAAGGCCCACACACACACACACACACATACACATACACAAACTCAAGGGGAGAGGGGTGATGTCATGCAGAAGGTACTACATCGTACATACATACTACCTGTTCAACAGTCTCAGATTGGGCAGAACGGCATGCAAAAGTGATTTCGTTGTGATTAGAAAAGATTATCACCGGAGTGTAAGATAGGCTCTTATGAATTTACGGTGGTTTCCTTTCTCGCCTGTTTTATGATGGAGACAAATCTGTTCAGTTTGCTCGGAAACCGGCAAATCCGGGTTTCAAGTAGACTCCAGAAGAGGACTTGAGCGACACGATAATGATGATGATGATGTGGAGAGCTGAGGTTGTCAAATGAGTTTTAAAATGGCATCATGTAAGACTGCCTACTCAGCCTTTCTGGATGAGAGGGTTGTCATACGGTAAAAAAAAAACGAGAGAAACCTCATTAAACGACGTTATTAGATTTAAAATCTGATTGAAAGACTGAACAGCGAATTTAGCAGCTCGTGTTATGAACTCATTTCCTCAATTGACCATCAAGACAGGAAAGTGTTTGGAAGAGGAAGTTTATTTAGCGTCTCATTTGAAACAACAACGGTAACGTGGAGCGGCAAATCTCATTACTTACACCGTTTTAAGCAGAGAAAATCGTATTTAAGGGCGCAAGCTGCTGTAATTTTTAATCAAGATGAATTTACATGTTTTTCTCGTGTAAATTGCCCTTTCGCTTACTCAAAAAAGGCACAGCACTAAACAGCCAGGCAGGAGGGCGTACAAACCATGTGTGTGTGTGTGTGTGTGTTTGTGCGACAGGGACTACCCAACCCATCCCAGTATTTTTTAGTAACGCAATTTTGTGTTCCCTGTCGTTTTATAAGGGGTTCGATGTTCTATTCATCAATTTCGTCATCATTATTCTGAGTTGTGAGCTTTTTTTCTGTATGAGTTATGGTACGCAAAGGGTAATAATGTTAATGGTAAAGATGCAATTTGCAACTTAAATTTCTTCCATGACTGCCAATAATGGCCAGCGGCAAAACTGAAACTGGAACAAATGGGTGTAATAATGGGGGAAAGGGCAAATGAAAAATTAAGCTCCTCACGGATTGCATATCAATGAGCAGCATGTGTGTAATGTACGTACGTACCGAGAAAAGGGCAGCTGGGTATGGGAGAGAAGACTGCATATTCGCAACCGAAACGAAATCAGTTGGACAAGGACGACGACGACGACGACGACGACGGTCTCACATTACCCCGTCGCTGGTAATCCTTCCCCAGTTTTTTTTTGCATTGCCTCCCTTCATGAATGAATGCATGCAGTTAGGAACCCCACTACTACGTTGTCATTAGTATTAAGTAATTAGCGAACCAAATTGCTGGGACCTGTCAACGACACAATTTTCTTCGGTTTGACCCTCTTTTGGGTTGGAGTGATCATAAATTTTCGGAGGGAATATGCACTAACTAGTAATTATGCAGAGGTGCTTGCTGTACGCACCCTGTCTTAATGAGGGCGCATTACTAATAAATTTTCGTGAGGGGCTACGACATATCCCAAGGGGTAGTAGGGCTAATGCTGTCCAATATTTTTTATAATTATGACCCAGCAGCATAAAAAAAATAGAGTAATGTGAACACTATACCAGCTAGTTGTAAAAGAGTCGTCAACGCTCTAATTTTGTGGTTGGTCGGTGCTTTCTACGTTTACCTTGCCGAGAGGGAGTAGTAGCGGCTGTCGCAACAAACAGTTCACAGAAGGACAATTTTCACAGTTCAAAAGATGTAAAAATGTACACGTGTGTGTGTACATTTTAAATTTTGTGGCCAATTTCCTTCTACTAGGACGATTCCTAATCAGCAACACTCCTGCTCTCTCTGTATCGTATCCCTTTTGTCTGTTCAACAAGTAAATAAGGACGACTAATTTCAAGCATTCCTACTCCGCAGTAAAAGTGTGTCCCAACATAGTTTGCCAATTCCGAGAAATTTTCATTAAATGTAGAACACCCTACACTGGAGGGCCGATAGTTGGTCATTAAATGTTTTATGTAAACATGACGATAATGACCAAAAACCGCACTTGCTGAGTCTCTACTCTCCTCTCTGGGAATGACGATGATACCCAGATATTCAAAGAGTTACAACATCACCTCTAGTAATAATGACGGATTTGCTCTCCTTTTCGGCAATTTCGACGGGAATTGCGTTGCCACTGTTTATTTACCTGTTATCGTCATTAGTCATTATTTACATTTACCCACACATAGCCTACATCCTTTGATTTAGGCGTTGATGACGGTTGTATTGCCATCACGTAAGGTGCTTCTTGTGTTGATGTCATGGCGTGGGTAGAGTTAAACAAACTTCGGGCAAGTTAATTTTTTTTTGCAGAGGTGTACATAACATTCTACACGACGGACAGCTCAAAATGAGAAATTATTGGGGCTGACTGTCCATTCCCCAAATTCTATTCTTTGTACCGTGTACAGGGTTCACCACTAGTTTGCACTGTTGGAATTTCCCTGGGGCTATTAAATAATGAACAATTAGGTTCATAGTTTCAATACAGAATCTTTTTGTTTTCCCGTACGAGAATTAAAACCACCAGAGTGACCAGCAGCAGTCAGCAGTTGCAACAAACAGAAACTTTGAAAGGAAACAGATTGGATTTCCTCAAGACTAACCAGAATCCAAATCGAATGCAAAACACGTGTCTAATTGAACCTTTTGTTTCTCTGGCTTTTTTGTCAAGTCACCATTATTATTATTGGCTAATAACAATACGCGCTACCAACCTAATCTAGATATCTACCTACGATAATATCGAATCAGACAAATACAATGCTAATAACGTTCATATACGCAAGCGTACTCAACAATTGATTAGGCAAAAGAATTCGAGTTGCTTCAAGTCAGAAATTCAAAAACTCCCCCAATGAAACAATTTATTATTGTGAGTTGAAACCGAGCTACAACTAAATTATATACACAGACAAAAGACACGCTACGAAACCGATGATTTCAGCTCATTTCAACTATTATCCTAATGTAGCATTGATGCTTCCAAGTAAATTAAATTATCATTACGAGAGGCAAAGAAAAAACAGACGCCCGTACAAGTAGCACTATCCTCATCGTCTACCTATAGCGATGCTCGAGGAAGGGCGGTAAAATTACAGCCCATCATCATCCATAAAAAACCACAGGCTTATCGTAATGGCTTAGGTGTGTATAGTTAGTAATTTTGTATGGTAATTTGTCTTGTTCCCCACAAGAGCAATTAAACCAGGTTTCCTACTGTACTACACGGAAGCCTTACACACAGTCGGTGGAAGGGAGTTTATAGGTATTAGCATATAATAATGCGTCGACTTAATCCTCCAGCAGCAGCACCGAAATAATTTTTGAAAGCTTTCTTCCCGTTTTCCCCAAGAATTGTTGGCAAAAAAAAAGAATTAGAACGTGGGGTGGATGGTCAGTCAGCCTTTACAGGTTTCTGGAAAATTGTTCCTAATTAAATGACATTTTCACCGAATAAGTATAACAATCCTATCAAAGATGCCCTATTCGTGGTATTTGGTAATCTTCCTTATCATCAGGAGCAGTAGATATTACTAGAGAGAGAGAGAGAGAGTAAAATATTTCTACGCATCAGCATTATAAGTAAAATGCACATATTTTTTAGAGATTAATCAACTAGTTTCGTTTTGACGTTTTGAAAAAAGTCTGGAGGGTGAGACTGTGGAGAGTGGAAGAAGAATGACGAATGGTGTGTTGCCCACCCGAAGAAGAAGGTATAAAATGTAGGGAAGCACAACAATAAATAAAATTCCACAGCAGCAGCAGCAGCAGCAGCAGCAGCAGTAGTGGCACACTGAAAACACCACCTAAAACCGGTAATGGTTACCACCGAGCAACCAGAGGGCTGCCTGTTACCATCTTCATCATTGGCGTTTTTCCCTACTGCTGGCGAGCTATAACTCTAGCCAGCACCACTACTGTAATCAGCAGATAAGGGCTGAGTAAACACTTTTTGTGCGTTTAAAAAGGAGGGGGTTCCTTCTTTGTTTGAAGAGTGACGAAAGAAAACTTATTGATAGATCATAATTTATTCCAAAGCTCTCGTCATCATGCATCCTCAACCTCAACCCCAACGGCAGCGGGGATGTTTTACGTAATAGTAATCATAAATACACAGACAAAAAACTTTCCCTGTTTTGTCTTCGTCAACTTGCAACCCTTCTCCTGGTTCCCTCCTCTCCTCTTCTAAGATATGCTCTTTGCTACTTGTCAAGTCGCCACAATCAACTGGCCGCCAGTTAATTTCCTCCACATTATTCTGGCTACTTGCTTGGTAATGAGTGCTGGGTTGACTACGCCTATCGGAAAATTAAAATCAGCATTCTGTAATTTTACCCCATTCTCTCCTTCGGCATCTTTTTGCGCTTCGGCGTGCACTTCATTTGAACGTGTTTGTTAGAAAGTGTCGCGGCAACTGGGGGCGTTGCGAGACAACGACTGGACTACTGCGGCATAGTTTACGCCGGGGAATGGCTGTTTCTTATTTGTTTTGGGATCGTTAAAAATTAATGCGCTCGTTTCTAACTACTGGGAATAGCAAAGAGGGGGAAAATACACGAAATTTCTGAAAATCTTCAAGTGTGTACACATACGAGTGTGAGTATCTGTAGCACCACATCTCTCTATATATTCTATCATTAATGCCATTACAAGAAGAAAATTAGCTTTTCTTCTGACGAAACATTTTTTCTGTTTACTCAGGCCAGTTACTCAAAAAAATGGTATGGAACATCAAATAGAGAGGAACGGCGAAGTAGAATTGTCCCGGTAAAACAGTCCTCCTTTTCACAGACACAACAATCGCTGATGATGATGATGATGATGACGACTGGTTCGTGTAAATCCTCACATTAAACTGAATAACGTAAACATCATCGAACATAGACAGCTCATGTATAGATTTTGGTGTTTGTTTTTCGCTATTATTTGAGTATCTACAGATAATATGGACGTACAAAAGGGGGAACTCCGTGGACACAAGTATCCCTGAGCAGTTTGAAAAAAATGGAACGCCCAACCAATGTATTATGCAACTGTAATGATTTTTTCTCCGCTTCTCTCTCTCTCTCTCTCTGTCAAAAAACGTCTTTGTTTGGTGCACTTGTTTCTGTGTACCCCCCGTAATATCAATTTTAGGAGTCTATATACACACCGTCGTCGTCGTCGTCGTCGTCCTGTGGGTACACCTATTTTTACAACGCGTTCTGCTGCAGACTCGCAGTAATGACTTGATGATAAGGTATTCTGAAAAAGGAGAAAAATTCATCTTTATTATTTATTGTTGAAGGCATCAGACGCATGCACATACGCAGAGATAGACACAAACAATAAATGAATTTTCGTCATGCAGTGCCATACCACCTGCAGGAAATTGCCATTACGAATAATTTTTCCTTGTTGTTCCTTACCACGACCAATCGGTGGCAAATGCCTTGAAGACTGCGTGCCTTTTTGTTGAGCAGTCCATAAAAAATCAAGTCCACGCACAAAATCCTCCTCTGCTCTCTCCCTTCAGAACGCAACACTCCCATTAAGATTAAACTGTTGTTGCGTTCATTTGTGCATCGTAAAATCTATAATAATGTCAGAATCCACGTTAGATAATAAAAATAATAATAATAATAATAACAATACGATGACGAAAATAACTGAGCGAGTCCAATGTAAAAGAAGTGAAATAATGATGGTCATGATGACTTTCACGAAAATCTTTTACTCTTCTCGCTCCTATTTTTTTTAACGCTGACAAACTGATAAGATGGAACCCTATAGCAACTTTATTGCATCTTCCTGTGCATACCCAGCCTGTTATGTGTGTGTGAGTAGCATTTACAGTCTCTATAAATGATAGACGATATATTTTTTGTCTTGAAAAATTAATGTGTTTGTGAGGTGCTCATGTGTATCGTGCATTTTATGTCCTGTTTAAAAATATTACCGTAAAATCCCATTAGTTGGATAGATTATTATTCGTTACAACACAAAAAAAGGTATTCCCCGTGCTTTCAGTAGCAGCAGCAGTAGCAGCAACAACACCAGTTTTACTGGCGGCATGGCAAACTTCGATGTAACCAAACTTGGACCATCTCTCTCTTGAATCCCGATACAGAATGACGGGGGTATTTTATTTACATGCATTTGGGCAAAACGCAAATACCAACTAATTTTGTAGATGAGTGTCAATTCGCGATGTGCTTGGGTTTTCACTGTATCTCCGATGAGACTTTTGCAATCCTGAAAGCAGGGATGATACCAAATTTGTCCAAGTTCGACTATGGTCGCGCCCATATATACACGGCAGTTCTTCCGATATTTTTAAAGGAACACGTCTTCCTCTATGCAAGAATTCTAAGCTACTAAAAAGCAAAAAGATGCTCCGATTAAAAGTAGGGTAGACGAAAATGATGATGATGATGCTGCTGCTGCTGCTGCCGTTGCAGTAGTAGAGCAGGTAAGACGCAGCAGAGAATTAAGTGAGTGAGTAGTGCCGAGCCAGGAAGATCTCCTGGGGCGATGGTAGACCACTGAACGATTAAGTAGTGTCAGTAGTTTCTCTTGATCGTCATTTGGGAACTTTCCTAAGTGATTGCATTACCTCTGATCAAACTTGGCTTTTTTTCTCTGGCTTCTTCACTTTTCCCCGTTTTCTTATTTTTTTTTTATTACGTGGATGGTTCGGGTTCCCTGACTTGTTCTCTCAAAGAGTGCAATAGAGTGTAAAAAAGCGATAGACGTAGCGTGGCCTTACTACAGCATTTTTTTTAAACTGGGCGTTAAAATTGGCCTCGTCGGGGAAAAAATGGTGACGTTGCTGTAGTAGGGCGGTCAACGGAATGCTCAAACTGTGTAAGTTACACTAGGTTAGACGGATTGGAGTAACCGGCCACCTTCTTTCCACTGGACACACAGGGACGGGAGGGAAATTGTGGGATAATGTGGAACTCAAGGTAAAATAGTTAAATGAATCCGAAACGGATCAAGATAAGGATCCTAACGATATTGCTGTAGTAGAAACAGCATTTAGAAGGCACTCTTTCAAGAGAATTACAACCTTATAACAACTAGCTACCTAAGATAAAAAATTCCCCCATCATTTGTTGAGCTCAGCTACTTCTTTGTCTCCCTTTTTTGATGATGATGATGATGATGATGACGATGATGATGATGTTCCTATTGCCATTAAACTAGTAGCCGTGTAGCTGATCGGGATAATCATCCGGAACCTCAGCGTGAGGTGTACGAATGATTTTCTCGTGTGACGATGATGCTTACTAGGCTAACTTCATTTTCTGCAGAGAGAGAGAGAGAGAGAGAGATAGTAATGTACCAAGAATGGAGACAGCGTTAAGCATCATCACATATCACTATCAGGATTGTCGTAATGAATTAAACGATTGAATCTCTCTGTACTTGTCAGTTTTTGTGCAGCTCTCCTACTACTGCAGCAAATGGCTTCACCATCCACATTGTAGTCTCATTCTGAGAAATAAAAGCGTCCACACACACACACATACACACATACACAGTAGTTGTCAACGACACCAACGAATACGAATACTTTGTCTCTGCGAGAAAAATTCTTTTGTCAAAAAATTGCTTGTCGTCGTCGTTGAACAGTTTACTAGCGGAACAGAGAGTTTTAGCGTTAATAAATTTTATAGTACGTACGTAGTACGTACAAAATGGACATTTTGTTAAACATGGGAGGATTTCACTGTGGATATATGACTGTGTAACGTGACGACGACGACGACGACGATCAGGATCATCATCATCGTCGTCGTCGTCATTTCTTGTACCAAGTAAAGTTATGGGTCGTTTGCCTTGAGCGCGAGAGGGTGCCCTGGGTACATACATTCGCCAAGTATAAGTATACGTATTATTGTGTAAGGATGTATACAGAGAATGTAATAATATGCCTGCCTTTCTGGTTCACTTTCTTTTGTTTTGAATTTCCATTGTTCCTTTCTTTCTTTCTCTCTCTCTCTCTCTCTCTCTCTCAATACTATCCTATTTTTGTGATCAGAATGATCTATTGTTACAACTAACAACCGTTTTTTTATCCACTTCTTTTATGTGGGAACAAGCAGCATTTCCATTTCAATTTCAATACATTTGAAAGGTTTTGATTGAGGGAGAGAGAGAGAGAGAGAGAAATGTCAAAGTACATTGCTACTTTTTTTCTTTTCTTTTCCCTTTCACTGTTGTTGTTCTAATGACTGATATATATTTTTTATTGTTTGAATATAAAAAGAGCAGAGCTCTACAGTTTGTGCTTACTCACCACTTTCTTTTTGTCCTTCCACCTCTGGAAAATTTATTCCGACTGGGATAATGATGATGGTGCACTAAGCCGTGATAGCGAATTATTGGGGATTTGACGATAGGCAAAAATTGGGGGCAAGGAAAACAACAGGTTGTACAATGCTAATTTACCTCATTCACAGGGGAATTATTGCAGGGCAACTACCACTGACCACTACTGCAAATAGATTACTTTTGAAGGAACAATCCCACACAACAGCGGTAAGCCATGCTCCTCTGTGACAAGCAAATTTTGCACGTTACCCCGTGTCCTCATTTGCAGAGTTGGGAAAATGGCGTTACTATTAAACATATTGTTTGCATGTACAACTATGCTGGATTTGCAACCACATTCGGGATTCGGAAATGACGGGAATACGTAAATCAATACGTGACCGTTGCAGCGAGCATTGTCATCCTCTGAGTAGCCGTTTGCATATGCATAACAACGAGTGACCAAAATTAAAAAAGGAGCCGTGGAAAACAGCAAATTTGCATTAGTATTTTTCTTGTAATATTTTCTCATTCACCCCGGGTTTTCCCTCAATTTCGTTCTGATTGCTAAAACTAATTGAAACAACAACCTGAAGCTTCCCCTGACTTATAATTTATTAATTCATTACCATTTGCAAAGTTGTCTACATTTATGGATCATTTTGCATGTCACTACCGTCACTCCTGTTGATTTTAATCCAGATAATAAAAAAAACGTGGCGATTCTGATGAAAGCAGCAACTCCGCAAATGTTTCGCTTTGTTTTGTTTTCAACGTCAAGAGTAACATACTCCTTTTGAACCCAAAAACCCGTATAGGAAAGCTGTTGTCGTGACAGTGAGAGAAATGTGGATTCGCCACATTCATGTAGTTCTTGACAGCCAGTCCAGGACTGTTCCTCAAAAAATACCACGGAACACATAAAACTACCAGCATGTAACAGGTAAATCGATTGAATAATGCATTTCCTCCGTGACAATGATGTAATATACATGCAAAAAAGTTTATGGAGTTGACGTTGTAAATTAAAAACGAACCAGACCGTGTTTGTCTTCTCAATTGACATCCCCGAACAAGTTTGCTGTGCTGCCTTCCAGGTGCTCTTTTACCTGCGTGCTGGCTCTTTGAACTTTTATCATCATAGCCATATAATTCCCAATACCAGAATAAATACTCAAAAAAATTCGGGTCTCCGTCTATGTAGCACTTTTCGTAATTTTTGCACTTTTGACTTTTTAAAAGTTGAAAGTTCAATGGAACCTCAAACACCCGGAGAAGCTTAGACGGAACGGAACCATATGGGGGGTTTTTTTTTACCATAACTGATATCCGCCTAATGACGTTTTATGCTGTATTTACAAAGCACATCATCATAACCATCTGCGTCTTCCACCCCGAAGAGCCTAAAAATGCTGGAATATTTTCAATCCCGTGATTGTTATGATTTAGGTAGGTGTATTTACCTAAATCATCATTAATTACGTACTTCTGTGCTGCTTTATTTACAGGAGGCGGAGGACAAAGTGAGCAGAGTCGTAAGCCCAGGACAATTTCCTTTCTGTCGAGTTTTAATCCAATTTCGCTGACGAATTCCCCCTAAAAAAATTTTTTTTAGCGTACACAGAGTTCTCGGAACTCATCAATAACTTGTAGTTGTTTATTTTGACTGTAACACAACAAAGTTTTTGCCAATTGTAAACATGTGGTTACGTATAATATTTACCTTTAATTAACAGCCCGCTGGAAAACGCTCCTCTCTACACAATCTGCCCCGATGACGGGAATGCCATGGTAGTTTTGTTTATTAGATTTTCTTTTACTTTTGACTTCGTTGAATATGCCTACCACATCTGACATTTTATTATTTATTTGCCAGTAATAATTTGATAATGTGTAAAGCGTAACGGTTGGGACACTTTTTTGTGTGTCAAGCTCTATCCTATTTCGCCATCGATACCCAAAAACCCAACTAATCCTAATCCTGTACGCAATCACGAATCACAAATATTTGTCGGGATGAGAGAGGGATATTGGATATTACGTTTGAAATTACCGCTAAAACAGGTTTTACTCACACTGGATATTGAGCTTTTCACATTTTACACTCTAAAAATAACAAGCAAATAGAATCTATCATCATCATGAGTCATCCTCTTTTTTCAAAGCAGCATCGCGAAATGTGACAAACGAACAAAGCGTGTGTGTGTGTGTATATATATATATACCTTTACGCCGCCACCTCATAATCACATTATCCCTTTAGTTTGTTTCAATGTGTCGTTTCTGAAATACATATTATATCTGTAAAAAAAAGTTTGACACGTTCTGTCAACCGTAAAATAAATAGACATCTGACAAGTGACAGTTGACGCCTTAAACTGTAAAATACTATCAAATTGAATATTCCACCCCACAAACGAGTACATACATAACATAAACAAATACACGAAATATACATAATTTTTTTTGAGTGTCCTCCTTTTTGTCAATTTCAAATCCCAACGCAATTAGTGTGTGTAAATACAAGCTCCAACTACTGCCATCAAATATCTAATAATATTCTTTGAGGGAGTCATAATAACGCCAGGCAAGGAGAACTCTCAACATCAAAATGACTAAATCCTTTCAAAGCGACGACGAATTTTGATGTCATATTGTCTCATCCCTCTCTGCCTTCAGCCCTTATCCTGCTCGTTAATTAAACGTACGTTAGTTGAAGAATACACCCATTTACCTTGCCTTTGCTGAGCCAAGCTAAAACCCACATAATAATTTTGCCCCGTTGTTGTTTTGTTCTCCCAACCTCATCTCTTTTCAATTTTCGCCTCTTTCCAGCAGCATCATCATCATCGTCATCATCATTATCGCGGTCCTCATACGATAAAACCCCTTCCGTCCTCCACTCTCTGTAACCTCAGCTTTGCCTGCGTTGGAGATTGTGTAAAGAGTGAAAGGACAGCGAAATGAGATTGAATGAAAGGGTTAGCAAGTTAATCCTGTAATTGAGTCTTTTAGTTCATCATGCATAGTATTTATTATTCAACAGATAAATTATTTCGCTTTCCCATCATCGTCAGCATCATCATAATCATATCTTTCCAGAGAGAGAGGAAGCCTTCTCGCATGATGTGTGTGTGTGTGTGTGCCTTTTTTCTCGGCCTTTTTAACGAATGCTGATATTATGCAGCAGCATCAACGCAATAACTACCTTACGTGCCCCATGTGCATTTTACAACCAAGTATGATCCTCATTTCCCTTCTGATGATCCGCCGAAGACATTACTGCTTATTCAAAATGTATGGACAAAAAAAGACGGCAATGAAGGATATGTAATTATCGGCCGTTTGATACGCACATTCATCGCCCGTCTTCTCATCTCTCCATTCCCTTCAACTTTACTGCGTGTAAGTTGAGTAACCGAAACAATCCTCCACCGCGCCACCGGGTTTTCGACGGGAGTGGAAGAGGGACACGAGGGATGGTAATAGTAATGCGTGTAGCGAGGTATATTGAATGTTGTGCCTATAACCCCATTGATGGACGCGTACATACAATTATTTTATTTACTTGGCATGCATTACAGTCATAATGTTGTGAATTACATAGTTCACATGTAACTGACAAGAGGGGAAGAGGGACAGATAATGTGCTAGTTGACAGGACTCAGGCTACGGAGAGTTGCTGCAACACAGAAATTCGTGCATGCAATACGGGTGGTATATGTAAAGTTAGAGGTAGTAGCGCAAGTAGACGGACGGATTTTATTTTGTTTTATAATAACAAAAAACGACTACACTACTTCTATTACAGCGCAGGGGAATCAGTTATGTATCTGCTCTCGGAGGATGAAAGCGGTTGATTGTACATAATAGATAATGTTGGTGGTGAACTTGATACGAAATTGAAAGTTTACTGCTCTGCGTTTTCTTGGCTGTTATTAGGGAAGGCGTATTATTTAGAGATGGAAACTAATGGCAGGGAAGAGAAAAAAAGAGTATATCGACATCTCTTAAATATCTCAATTGTAATAATAATAAAAGCAATCATGTGTGTATATGCAGTTCTGCAGAAAGGAAAATATACGTATCTGATGATGATAGAGCACACACTCTTGTTTTCCTGTGGCTGGATAAACAAGACAGAGAGCGGAGGAGAGTAAAGAGAGAAGAAAAAACGGAAAAGAAAGAAAACCTTTTTGTGAAATAAATGACCTCACTATCTGAGAGCAACAGGGTTTGCCTTCCTTTTTAAACCAGTGAATAATGCAGAGCGATGGGGACGAGATGATGAAGAGAAAAAAAATATTTTTTGTACTTGTGACTCGTACCCGGGGTACTATGGTTTGTACTTTGTACCCGCAACAATGCACGCAATACTAGGCATACCTACGTACAGACATCTTATTATAAAATGTACAATTTAGCCGTGTAGTCGTTCCAACGACGACGACGATATCGCGATGATGCAAGATGCGTGCAGTTTTTAAGAAATTCTTGTACGAAAAATGCATCGCTACACTGAAAGTAATGTGCTTTTTTTCCTCCTTCTGCTCTTTAGAGACACATGCAGCCATAAAATGAAATGTGGATTATAGTATATGCAAGCTATTGAGATATACACATACGTAATATTATTATTATCCTTGCATGATGTTATCATTTCAGTGGGAAATAAAAAGTTTTCCGTGAAAAATTGTTGGACAGAAGTATGACGACGACGACGACGACGACAACAACAACCACGGACGCCGAGAATGATGGTGGTGATCAGCATCAAACGGAGAAAAAGCGAAAGGAGAGGGGACGGTTGGATTTGTACAAACACATTCACATAAGCTTACTTTCTGGGCTCTTCCCTCCTGAATATTACTTTTTCAAGTTGATATTGTCACGGAAGCTATTTTCTGCTCGAGAGGAATAATGTAGTCAAATAAGACCCTTGCACTTTGCTCTTTTTCTTACTAACTGATTGTGTGTGAGTGGAAAATGAGTTTACGAACTCACATATACTCCACCACACGGCACCACCGCTACCACCACCATCATCATCATTATCCCCAGCAGTCCAGTCACAACACAGCAAGTCTCGAACAACAATAGATTCCTAATGAAGATAGAATGTGTGTGACTCAAGTTCCCTATCGAGTTCTCTCTCTCTCTCTCTCGATCTGACTCTTGTACTTACCATCAAAAGTAATAATAATATGGTTCAATAAACATAAAAAATACTTTTAACATCATTACTAACGCTCTGTGTATTTGTAATAGCCGAGAAGACGGAGAAGCACGGGAACTGGAGGTGGCGGAAAAAAGCGCGTGTAATAATAATAACAAGACGAAGAGCAAGTTATCATGAGAAAGAAAAGTTACGCTATTTACTCTATTGAACAGAAAGAAAAACCTTGACTTTTCCTTGATCTCCAGCATAATCAATACTGACAGAGATGGAGGAGCAAAACGTAACAAAAGTATTTGTGATCGCGTCTACCCTATTTTAATATTATAATACGCACTTGCTCTCTCTCTCTCTCTCTCTCTGTGTGTGTGTGTTAATCTGGTACTAATACATGCATTGAATGGAGAGCGAGAGTGAGAGTATTGGAAACACCCTAAAAGTTATTTAAACGTTTCCTGCATGACGACAGCTGTCAATATTATAAGTAAATAGATTTTTCTATTTATGGTAAATGAGCATTTGCCTATCACCTTAAAAACACGCAATGCTTCTATATATCTCAGACATGCACAGTAAAAGATACATTTTGATGTCGTATTTTTAAAGCTGGAGAAAAGTTGGAAGGTGAGTCAGGATTTTCTTTCAAATTCCTTGTATCTTTCCAAGCAGAAGCTCACAGAAATAACATTCATTGCTTTTCTAGTTGCTACTCTCAACTACTACAACAGATAATGATGTACACTTGTTGTTGTTGTGGAGCGTATGTTTGTTTGTACATTTCACCTGGAAACTTTCAATCTGCCTTTTTTTTACCTCGTCTCCAATCTAACCTTTTGATCTACTCGCGCCGTGTTACTTTTGAACCACTGCACTTACTTCTCCGGTGTGTACAAGTAACAGAAAGGGAGAGACGGAGAAGATAGAGGCGGAAGCTCATAAATTATTTCCCTAAAATAGGTACACACACATTTTGTCGGAGCATGACAATGATGATATGATTATTATGTACATCGATGATGATTGCAGTGGCACACACAACAACATATCAGATACTTATTTATGCATGCACCACTTCTTCACCAACAGACAAGCAGGCATCTTATATCATCAGCAATCCATTACGAGATGATAGGAGCAACAGCACACAGCATGCACTTCCATTACA
>JAHZNE010006147.1:0-12756 GCA_027744055.1 Callyntrura sp. NNG-2020
AAAATGGTGGTTTTAGTGGTATATCGATGTGCTTCATTTATCGTGTCTTGATTTGTTTAAAGGCTTTTATAGTAATGGCTTGTTGTACAGTTGTACACACACACTAGTCGATTCGATAGATACTAGGTAGTAGGTAGCTTAAATGGAATAATAACACATAATGAGACATATCGTCTGAAAGTATGACGCAACGTGCCTACTTGGTATGGATGGCAAGATTATCGCGTTAATTAAATTCGAGCTTAATTTTTTATGTTGATTAATTAGTTGTACCAAGTTTAATTTGTGGCCGTTGATGACTTGTTTTTCTGTATGAATGTTAGAAAGAGTGGCTGATATATCTTCACTGGGAGTGAGAAGTGATTAAAATGTTCCAAGAATATCAATTTGCGTGCCAGAAAAGAATGTCAATTTTATACAGGAATGCACGAATACGAATACAGAGAAATTAACACAAAATCAACTAGGTAATTATGTCGTGTAAATTACATAAATTATTTATTCCACGTCGAATTCCTAGTAATTAGCTGAATGGGATACTACTGGTGGTGGGAAGGTCATTAATACCAACCCGGAAAAATATTATTTGAGCAAGATTGTATGGTCAATATTTTACTGGTAAAAATGAGTGGAATGCAAAGGCTGTAAATGTACAAATCTTACTACAGAGGCGACAGTCGACAGTGTGGCCGCAATTTTCAAAAGTACGGTACATGAGGTATCAAATTTTTAACCAGGAATTTTGTTTGGGTACGTTGTGATCAAGAGGGGATAAAATACCCGTAAAAGTAATTAAGTTTCATTAGGCGCTGTTCTACCCCTTGCATAGTTAACCAGCTTTTACCCAGTTTTAACCAGTGCCCGCGGAGAAACTGCAAAACTATTTATGTAACTGAATTTTCCAGTATCACTGTCAGCACAACATTATCATTTTTAATATTTTATTAGTGTGCCATGTCGAATCAAAGAGCACAAATGAATACTTCATGTACAACACGTGGCGTGCTACCACAGAGTGCTGCTGCATTGCTGCTCTGCTCTCTTAATCAGCTCACCTTATTTTTCGAGTTTCCAGTAAAATTGCCTACAGCTTACATGCTATCATCAGGAAAATAAACAGACCAATTATGTATTTACTTTGATAAGGTCTCCATCCGTTCTAGTCATATGGTCACATCGTCTGCCGCCACTTTTGCCATCATTCCTTCATAAAATATTGAGCAAATTAAAACCATTGATGTTTAGGTTTTTATTGCCACTTGGACAGTTTAGTAATACTTATTCACTTATTCAAGTAAAAATGGCAAGCGTATTGGTCGGTGCGCTCAATTTACCTCTTCTCCTTCCCTCAAGGTACTTCTTCCATCAAACCATAGAGAGGTTAGGCTGCACTGTTATGTTGTTTACAAAATTGTCTGAGCGAAGGCAATGAAAGATTCAAAAGTCAAAATTGTATTTAATGCAAAGTACAGTTGATAGATGACATGGTCATTACAAACCATTTTATATCTAAAATACTAATGCAGTTTATTGATCTGTTCTGTTTTCAACAAATCCAAATCCAACCCACCCGTCATAAATTCGCCCATCATCATCAAGTTGAGAAAACGGCACTGGTTGATGTTGTTTCTTGTCTTTGTAACTGTCATAAAAACGCAAAGCCAATGTGTGCCTCTTTTTGCACAAGTGCATCTTAATACGCCGAACTTTACAACGACAGCGCTGACAATAATGTCATATAATAATCTCCTTTCTTTTAAAAATGACATTTTTATCGAAACCCCAACGTTGCACGATTATGACTGCTACAATAGCTGCTGGCCATTGAGCAAATTATTATTGCATTTTATGGGATGGATTAACACTGACTGTATTCCTTGCATAACGCTTCACCGTCACATGCCATCGTCATCGTCATCATCATCATCCTCTCGATTGGTCAACCAGCGAACGACACACAAAAGTGACATGACGGGGTTCGTCGTTTCGTCCATGTTCTCCTGTTCTTTTCGCTATTTTACGATGTCAAGGCCCCATTACATTACGTTGCGTTACATATTAACAAAGAGATTACTAACTGTATACATCATGTCAAATGGTAATGTCTCTGTTTGATGTTGTTCAACATGAAAAGCTCGCAGTTTGTTTATTAGTAAGAAAACAGTGCCATGCACATCCCATTATTTTAACATGAACCTCTCGGCTGATACATAAGTACACAGTCGAACATCGGAACATCATCCTTTACTTTACGCATTAACAAAATAATGTCATTCTGTATTTAAACTCACTTAAGCAAGCAATGAGCATCATCATCATCATCCTACTGTCATATTATGAGGATTATTATTACAGAGGACAGACATGAGCGAATTGTTTAAAAATGTTTGTGAAGAGATGTTGAACAACTTTTAAAAAGGTATTTATTATTGCCAACATGCATACTTGGATACAATCGATAAAAAACGAACCCAAAAAAGAACAAAGGTACTCACACACACACACTGATCATTTGCTATTGCCTCTCTTCTAGTATCGCATGTGTAAAACAGCTAGTCGGATTAAATTTAATTTAGTGGTGAGCAAGGTTCTAAATCATATCTTCCTGTCATAAGGTCAGCATACGAGATTCTTGTTTGTTGCCGCTTTTTGTAAAGTACGAACACAAACAGAGACAGGCGCGCACACACGTAACATCACTCACAGCACGATAATACGTGCAATTTTTCTCTTTTTTGTATACATTCACGTACTGGTGGTATGCACAAAGTCAAGTGGAGATTGAAAAACAGGGGAAAAAACGACAACTTGTGTGAGCATCTTGCTGAGTTTTTTTTTCTCTCTCTCATTTTGTAGCAGAGAGGTATCGGAGGAAAAGGAAAAAATATTATTACTTTGCCTCTTGAATAATAGGAGGAGCAGCAGCAACATTATTAGCTACTGTGCAAAAATATTGAAATAAAGATCTTCTCCTTATTGTTGACGCGCCAGGAGTAGTAGTGCCCTTTTGTTGTTTTCTACTAATAATATGTAATGTAGGGAATATCATCATCCTTTTTATGAACTTTATCATCATTATCGTACGTAAGAGAAGGAAGGATTGACGCTGTGCTACCAGGTTTGAATTTTTCGGCTCATTGATGCTCACGTTTTTTTAGACTTTTTATGGCAGGTATAAAAATCCTTTTTACTGTAATAAAACATCTAAACATGCACATTTTTAGCTGGGGATGTATTTTTTCAAAAATATTTATTTTTCTACGGTGTTGTGCGTTGTCAGAATGGCGGTTGCTGGCGAGTATTTTGCGACGACGAGAAGACATGTCTACATGTTGGCCAGTATTGGATCGTCCACAGCAGTGCTAAAAGATTGTTTATGTTCGTTTGTGCTAGGCTCACTTTTGACTTTTGACGATGATACGATCATGATCGTATAAATGTTAATACGTCACTATTCCACGAAAAAATAAAGATGATTGAGTAGGAGGGGATGGGGATGTAAAGTAATATGATATGTTCTACACATGTAAATTCTCATCTGATGAATTGTTGCACCGAGATCTCTGTTTTTACCTTGTCATTATTTTTTCAGCTATTCTTTCCCTTTACTGGATGTCTTATATAATGCTGTAAGGTGCAGGCATAATACTCGCACAAATAGATTCTACAATTTGTACTGGCTTTGATGGTATATAGTTTATACATATAATAGTGTTCACCTCACTTATTGTAAATGTTTTTTTGTCGACTTACATCCAGACTGTGTATGTCTGTGATGTCAGACGTCGTTCATTCTCTCTCCCCAGCTCCATATCAAGGTATTTGACTTGATTTTAAAGTATGAACGTTGACATTTTCTTGGTCGTTGCGGTGGTGGTGGCATTGGTCATGAATTCATCTTCTTCTTCATCATCCGTCGTTTTAAATAGGCAACGACAAGAGTAAACTATTCGTTGTTTGCTACAAAACTTGTGAATGCTGGGCAATCTTTTAATCAAGGGTGTGCATCATTGTCTTTCCACTTCACTTCTTCTTTCTGTAGTTCTCCTGTCATGATTCCTAGTACAACAACAATGCGTTGTGATCCCATCAAGTTACATTATTATTATTACTATTATTATTATTATTATTACAATTCCCATCCCATTACAGTTGTCCTTCTATCATTCTCCTGGCACGTAGTTCGTAAAACGTAAGCTTTTAGCATTTGCTTTGCCAGTAAATCTTTCTTTTTTATCTATTGTTCAAGAAACTGGCGATGATGTTCAGGTTCATTGGTGATCGTGATCAGGGTCTTCCTTGTCAATCGATTTGTGGTTATGGTTTATATTATACATTTGTTTTAGAGAGACAATCAAATGAAATCATGAGACAGAAAACACAGGTTTACCCTTGAATGTGAACTATCTGGAATAGGATCAGCAATTTAATTTGTTACGTACGTGTGTTGTGGAGCCCCACAAAACAAACAAGAAGTGATGACCAATATAATATAATAATACGAGCATGTTGAAAACAACGGGAATGTGTTTTCTTTTATTTTGTGAGCATGAACTTTCTGTTAGGTATAACAGCACAGCATTTTGCGAGACATATAGTATACATCAATTTTAATCAGTATATTACAAACAGATATATGGAGATAGTGATGAGCTCAATAAACATACAATAAGAAGACATAAACAGTGTTGTATCATTGTTCAAACATTAGTCAATAACTTTATAGAAAATGCGCACGAATAACTGCGGTGAATACAGTTGATGAAAACGTTATTTTTTCGGTATAACTATTAACTGTGCCACTACGAACTCATATTGTAATGAATTTCTGTAGGTAGTCACTATTTTAAAGCGATTAAGTTAAACTCCGTCGGGGAAAGTAGAAAAGGTATTATTATGATATCGTTTTTGAGTGAATGCGAGTACAGAAAGCGAGTATAAAGCTGAGTGGTGTAAAATCAGCGCATTTTAAGATGCTACAATTATGTAGGTGTTTTTATACAATTATACTTAACGTTGAGTAAGACTTTGCGTATTATGCACATGTTTAGCTGTATCATGCAACATCTTTTTCAAAATGATAAACAAGGAAAAATCAAAATGCGGCCTGTTTGAGCAGACTGACAGCAGCAGTATTACCCGCTGGGAACATCTCAGCCTGTCAAAGAATCCCAGCAGACATCTCTTTTGCATTTTTCATGATTTCCACATTGTTTCTCTTTCTCCAGGGAATCCGAAAAGTCAACTTCACTAAAATTGTGGACGGCTATTATTACTGCGTGCATTATTTAAAGCCATTTTGGCAGTAGTGTGTTTATCCCTGTCTCCCGCATCCGCACTGCTACTCCATGGGTATAAACAATTTAGTTGGTACGTATGTATGAAAGCTGCGGACGACTGACCCCTCCGCCTAAGATTCCACCTCATCGCCTGTCTTCTAATCAGTGTATCATTATCATCACGATGCGCATTGAACAACTAAAATTCAATGAGAAAGTTGTAAATAACCAGGTTTATGTTCAAAGTTGAACAAAATACTCATTGTCTTTTCGAACATTACGTCATTTACAATAAAACAAGAGTCGTGTTTCGGCAAATCAAGCAAATTGGAAATGGCAGTGGTGCCTGTATTTGTACTCACACAGATTGTCGGTAGGCCCAATTCTCCTATCAGCTCTTTCAATTGTGTTCTCTCTGCTTGTATGCCACTTGCATTAGATAAAGCGATGGGCTGTTCTCAACGCACTTACGTAGCAAACTATTGAGGGAGCGAGATGGCAAAGACCTGTACGACAGATAGACAAACGAGTACGCAAATTAGTACATTCTAGTCAACCCTTCCCATCCCTACCATTCCTTCAAATTTATGCACATATTTAATACGTTCAGCAAGTGATATTGTGTTGTGGGCGTCAGGCCCTCTTAGAAAATAAAAAGTTTGCCCGTTCGCTTGCATAAATTATTATAAAATATTTATGCATGCGTTTCATATCTCAAATAGCAAAGCACACCGTAAATGCCTACACTAAATAAAACAATAGCAATAAAGAAAGAAATAGAGCAAAGCGTGCATTTATTTAGCTGTTAGTTGTTTCTATCTAAAAGTTCAAAATCATGATGGTGTTCGTTTACAAAAAATGGTTGTTTTTCCTAGGATGTGTGCGAGATATAATAATATTGAAATCATACTAAATGGAAATACCTAAACGCACTTGCATACATAATAATTTCTATGCATTATGCATGCTTGTGCCTTTGTTTCGTTTATTCTCTCTCCCTCTCTCTCTGCATCAAATATGATGGAGATAGAGAGAAGAGATGAACAAGAGAGACAAAAAGGAGTAGGGGACAATGTCCTTGTTTGGAAGTATCTTTTTTCTATTTTGACTCTTGTCTCTTCTCACGAGGGAACTATGAAGCTGAAGAGATGAAATGAATGAGTGAATGACTGGCCGACTGCTGCTGCTGTTTATTATTACTTTTTACATGTCAAGGGAGTGCATCCCTAAAAGCTTCTCTCTCCTCTGCATCATCCAAATTCAAACCATCCGCAGCTACCACCAATCTTCATGTGTCAGGCGCATTTGTGGCTGATCCGGATTATGGATTAAGAGGGAGGAATAATGAAAAGATAATGAAAGCTTGGATTGGCTCTCTTCACTTCACTTTTCATCTTTATTTCTCCCTCTCATCAGAGCCTCCGCAGCAACAACAACCAACAAAATACCCCGCGTGGTAAGTATCAAGATACGTACAAACCTCACGCACGACGACGGCGACAACGACCAGCATAGATGAAGAGGACGACGATGACGATGATAATGATATGACGATGCAAGTGATAGCAGCAGAGGCGTACATATATCATAAAACGAAGCATAACACACGGAAAGCAATATTCATTCATGTTTTGTTTAGTTCACAATCAGTCAGCTAGCGGAGGTTTTATAAAAATAGTAAAATCTCTGCGTTTTCCCCTGCAGCAGCCAAAACGAACGGAGATGGAAGGAAAGGAGAGGAACGAACAAGAGAGGGTGATCTCCCGGCTCGTTTTCTCCCGCATGATGATCAAAGTCGACAGGTCCATTGTTCAAAAACTTCACTCCTGCTGCTGATACTTTTGTACTACCACTGCTCATATTACTTTTATTCCTGTGTTTTCATTCTGTTGTCCTGATAATGATATGACTTGATCACGACGACCAAGATGATGATGACGACGAAATTACACTCAAATGGTATAAAGGGCACAAGCAATGCTACTTTTCTCTCTGAGGATTCTCGCTTGTCTTGTTGCTTTTACTTGGAAATAAAAAGATACGTTTTCTCACTTTGGCTTAAAAACTTCATCCAGGCGGGTGTTGGAGGAGGATGATGCCTTTTCTGGTTGACTGCTCATCCCTGGAGATTATTACTGTTTACCCAGAAGCTTCCTCCCACATTGCACGTCGTGTCTGCATGCTCTACTACACTGTACTCATTTAGATTCTTTCAGGGAAATGCTCCTCCGACAGAATTACTTCAGCTTTTCAGAAAGGCAGGCGGAGATGGAGGGAACATGTTACCGACATTCACAAGACACCAAACCTCGTTGTCAGTGCACAAGTGCATATTGCACTTTCTGTATTGTTTCCTTTTTCTTCCCAAACATCCATTTACTCAGACGGGCTAATGGCTTCCACTTTGTTTTCATTTTGTACGTGCACTACCATCGTTTTCCTTGCGAAATTCTCTGTCTGTTTTTCTTCTTTGGGGATTTGCTTGGAATGTTCCGTTTCTTGTTGGTGGTAACGGAGATAGCCACGGGCAGGACAGTGGAGAGATACGACTTTACCAAAGTGAATATTACTTACAATTAGAATGATGATGACACGATCCACCGCTACTTTGTGTTGTGGTATGATTTACTGTTTCTCTTTATCCGTCCGATCCCTCTACCACTTTCTGTAACGACGCCATTTATTCACAACTTCACTACTCCCTCCAGTAGAGTCGTATTCCTTTTCTCAAAAATAAAGGCGTTAGTTTTGTTAATGATAATAGCTATAACGATGATCAGCAACGAACTCTAAAGTAATCCATGATGATGGTACGATATGACAATTTTTCTATCCCTTTCCGTTTTCCCGCAGGGGGTACTTCGTGACTTTATCTGCTGTTTTTTTCTTCTTTGTCCTTTATTCTGGTATACAGTATACGTGTGTATATATCATCATTATCTTACCAAAACAATTTCCTCATTCCTCTGCTGCAACACCGAAAAAATGCAAAAGCACTCCAACATTTCAAACACATACCGGGAAGTACTACTACAGCCACGTATGCAACCACCTTTATCAAAAACCCGCACAAAAAGACATGCCACAACCACACTATCAACGTCACCAACATCATGCACCGTGTTTGACTCATCTTCTCCGTGTAAAAATACACATTTACTCCTTCCATTATTATTTTGATTAAATATTCACGCTGTCCGTACATGACCATATAGCACACAGGAGTAAAGCCACTTTGCATGACCGAAGGGAGACCAAAAGCCACTCTTTTTACTCTCCTCTGTCACATCCAAACTTTAGGCATAAATCATCTTTTATTCTGTCATCTCACTTCGTACACATAAACACAATGTAGATGCTAAACGCACTGTAAACTTCTTGCTTACGAAATAAATGACCGTTTTTCCTCTCTACAATACGACGATAACCACCATATCGCTGGCTAGTGGAGCTATAATTCAAATTTTCTTCAGAGCATTCCTCCTCGCAGCTACAGTAAAGTATTTCGCTAAAATTTTGTAGCTCTGCGACTTATTGCTGTAGGGTTTGAATCTCTTGTTGCTTTATGTATTCCCAATTTCATTGTTGTCACTGTCATTAATTATGACAATTATTTAATGCACGCCAAATTGCAGTAAAGTAACGTTTTTATTACACCCCTTTATTTTAAGCAAATAATACGATTGTGTATATATACAAGTCTGTTTTAATGTTCTTTTTTGTTTGATTCATGTACGGCGATTGGCGGTTACGGTGAGCCTCAAAATAGCCAGCACGATGACATCTTTGTGTAATGGACCATTATTCATTTGCATGCACAATAGCATCATGTGGCTTTTGAACGCAGCGTGTGCGCTTCGTTCGCAGCACTGTTTTGTCGTATTATGTATTTTGTTTTGTTGGGAATAATAGCGCAAGATGTTCGATGTTCGTTCCATAAATTTTTTCTTACGTTTGCCTGCACTCACTTTTGTTATTGTTTTATCACACTCACTCTCTCAGAATCGATTAATGTATTTTAACGAACCCAGTGAAGAGGGTGGTGGTGTGACACACACACAGCACCGTACCGTCTTCCTAGAACACATTTAAAATGCAGCTTTATGTTATGATCCAATTAGTTAGTCATTTTTATGTACCATGCGAGTCGTATAAAACAATTTGTTGGAAAACAGGCAGGAATTTATTATCGCGCGCGTCTGTACTTTATGAGGTTTTTATTTGCAACGAGGAAGTGGGTATAAAGAAAATAAACTAATTTTTTTTGGTGGACCAGGCATATTTATTATAATGATTTGTTTCATAAAAAAAATTGCACAAGCCTTTTCGTACTCTCAGGCAGTACCCATATTGAGAACACCTGATATATAATGGCTTGTATTGACTACAAATATTGTGCAGCTCAGTTTCAAAATAGCGTGCTAAAGCCATCTACATATAATCAATGATGCAGCTACGTATTATTGATTAACAGGGCTCCGTATGAGTATCATAAAAAGACAATCTGTGCTAATTTAACTTTCGTATATTTTTCATCTTCACTGTTTCCAAACGTTTTTAAGTGCACGTTTAATTGCCTCAATATTTCTTTTTTTCGCCTGCCATAAAAACCAGACTTTACAGCGCATTATATCATTATTACACATTGGTTTTGTCATCGAATGCCATAAAGTGGTGATGGTGGTGCTTTCAACTACAGAAAAATGATTGTGTATAAGGCAATTATATGTACAAACCATTCTGTGATTCATTGTCTGTTTAAATCCACTCGCATCTTGGTGGACGCCAACTTGCACGGGGTTTTACCCTTTGTGCCACCATTAAATATAAATACACAATAAAATGGAAAGTTGAAAGGGGTCTTGTTAGAAGGGAATGATCGTTTTCAAAGAGTTAAAAGAAAATTTATGATTTTACAATCATATAAAACTAGTTCTTGTCATTCCCTCGGCTTTAAAGAAGAGGAGGACGGAGGGCACATTTTGTCGTTGTCGGGTACACTAGTAGGACACACAAAATACAGCGAGATGCAAGTTTCTTTTCTCCTTATTTGCTACACTCAATTTACATTTTATAATGAACTTTTTCCAACCCCAACGTACAATATTGAGTGCGTGACTAAATTGTCACTTCTTTTTCCGCCTTTCAACAACAACTGTTACTTTCAAAGGAGGAGAAAGAGAAGAGATAGAGCATTTTTTAAAAAGATGTTTGCACTCTCTGCCTGTCTGTAAAGTGCATTAAATGTGTTCGCATATGAACGATACTGGTTTCCTTATGTTACTACGAGAGCACATGTAAAGGAGCATATTTTACATCACAAGTGGTTCGGAGGATGCAGAATACAAGGAAAATGAGGGTTACACTGCGTCAGAGGAAAACAAGAGGAAAATCGGATTTTAATATTCTTTCCACTTAACTTTCACTAGTTTTTGTATACTTGAAAATGTAGGCAATGTTGGGTTGCTCATTCGTATTTTATTTTACAAAAAGCATTTTTTTTATTCTTTAAACCTGTAACATTATAAAATCAATCGGAGGAATGTTATATGAGAATTGTCAATAAAATGGGATTGTGAGGAAATCCTACTTTACCCAATAACATTTTTATGGAAAGGGTTGTAGGAAGTGGTTGAATTAGTTGTATACGTTGTATAGGTAGATTTGTATTGTGTTGTACGACGGGAAAATTTCTACAAATCATGACTCATGGTAAATGCTGTCAAGTTGCAAGTGACGACAACATTTGGCTAGTTTAAATAAGCAACAACGGTAGTGCGGTAGTAAAAGTGAATTATATTGTGTAGTGGTTGAAAAGTTTGCTCAAACAAAGAATAGCAATAACAACGTCGGTTACAATTGTCGCACTGCTGCGACATAATTAGGCAATAATATTTTTGACAAGAGAAGAAGGCAACCGACGACAAGACACAGTCCGTGACATGAAAGTAAATATTAAATATTGTTATAGATATGCGGAACTAGTATAGTGTCCTTCATGCGTACGACCGATCCCGTGTGTTGTGTTTGCACATTTCACGGAGAAATTAAATGAAGTAAAACTATATTATGGGGCACCCAACAGAAAGGAGCGACTCGTAGCATAAAATCAACATCCCTTCTTGTTGTTATCAAATTTCAGAGGTCAATCAAGCGAAACAACAGGATGAAAAGGAAAACTGAAGGGTTTCCACCAACTTTCCACCACGCGTACATTTCCTATTCCCGTATCTTGCTGCCTTTTGTTTGTGTAAAGTTTTACTTCATGTCTGTATGTCATTTTGCAAGTGCCCATTAATATTATTACTATTTACAAGGCTTGTCAACACTGTTCCAAATAAACTAAATTCGGTTGACAAACTGCATGCAGTACTTAAAGACGGATGGAAAGTTTCAATAAAGCTTTACTTAACCTATTTCAGATTCATTTTCTGGTTACACTCAAACGTACAATATATACAAACACATTAAAGATACACTATGGAGTGATTCAGTTTATGGAAGTTAAAAATTTTCTGACGAATTTATGACGATATATCGTACATAAATTAGTCTAAGATTACGATATGAAACAGAAATGCGCCCAATACAGCAGTGGAATAATAAGAATAATAATATGTGCATAAACAGCTACCCTAAAACTTTTCATGATCTTAGCTTCTCTACAAATGTTGTTATTTAGATCAGTATATGATGTTACTTAACTAAAAGATTATTTTGAATATTGGAACGGAGAGTGCATAAAAAATTATGACGGGAGGGCAGTCTGGTGACATTTGAAAGCAAACCATATGGTTATTTTCAAAATGCATTTACACATGGTCCCTCTCCCCTGCTAACACATGAAAACTTTCTCCGTCAGTTTTTCTTTTCAACGCCAATGAAATAAAGTAGTCAAGTTAATAAACCATGCAGAATGATATGATGATATTGCGTGGTAAGGTAATGCAACAAAAGAAAAATCATTTTTGGTGACAGAAAATGTTTTTAATATTGCGAGTCAGGGTGGGAGCAAATGAGTGCATATAATTAAGAGTGAAACACGAGTTAGATGACAAAGTTTAATTTTTGTGGAACTGTACGACTACGTAGTATATATCTTAAGATATGTACGTACTAATGCAGAATAAACACATCATCAGACTTTAATTTTCTAATTTACGCTGCCATTCTGAAAATTTCCTTCAAGGGAAAAATTATCAACTTGTCGTAGGCGCTTGGTTTTGTGCTTCCTTCTCCGAAAAAGATGGAAAGTTTAATTAGTAGAACAAAAAATCATCATATAGTAATTACTTTTCGGGTGAAAATTGTGGCGACCAGAGAGTACAGTAAGTTCTACTATTTTCATCACACGACACGTTGTGGGAGGTGGCTGGTGAGGAAAACTTTATGAGTAACAGAAAAGTTTCGTGTTAGTTTTCTAACACGCTTTCCACAACAGCGGTTCTTTACGTCCTTTTTATGACAATTCTGCTCT